>VCRD01001303.1:20726-54863 GCA_006783055.1 Trinorchestia longiramus
TAAGTTTTTAGACCGACTTTCCAGTCTCGAAACGAAGGAGATAGTGTAGCATCACATCGCTGTTCATGCTCCATTTTCAAGTTATACGTATTAATTAATCGCGTACAAATTAAATCGTACTTTTTACATTAAATTTCCTGTATTTTTTTAATTAGGTTTTTGTAACTTTAAGTGAGATTCTTGTAAATTTTTAATTATTAAAAATTCGCTGTAATTTGTAAAACCATTCTTAGTACGAAAGAACTGTCGCTATGGTTCTTTTTTTAAAAAGTTCACCCCTGAGGAGACTCCCAGAGCCCAAACCGACGTGAACCTGAACCTAGCTTTTAAGAGATAACACCGTAAGTGACAGTGCCTTATAGTGAATAGTGTGTTCTTTTTTACAGTAAGTCTAGAATTAATTGTGTTTAGGACTTAGATATTTCTTAACCTCATTATATTTTTTTAGAAATATTAGGGGCAGGATTTTTCACATCATTTGTGTAAATTTTTGTATAATGTGCGTTGTGGAGACGACCTGTGGTACATCCCTGAAATAACCAAGTTTTAGGACTTGTATTTTGAGATTTAATAGAACAACCTGTGGTCTTAACTAGTACTGAGTATTTCTTATCTAATCTTCAAATCTACCTCACTTTCAGTTTTAAAAATTCACCTGTTATGTGAGATTTTCTATTGCTCATCATTAGTCATATGTTTCTTAATTTTGCTGTACAAGCACTCTCTGCATTACTCCAAATATTTACTGGAAATACTTTCCTTTTACAGTTCAATTGACACAGTGAACTTTTATAACCTGTTTTCTTTATTGTGCAAAACCTATGCACACTCCCTGAATAGAAGTGGGATCAGCTGAAAATGGTGTAGCTAGACCATAAATTGGATTACTAGAGTTAACCATAGACTGAAAATTGTCTTAAATCACAAACTTGCTTTTACATTGCATTCTATACTTAGAAGTAGAGATTTTTATAAACCTGTATTCACCTCATAACTATATTGATATCATTCCCTCTCAATACTATTGTAGTTTTTTTTATTACAAATATTTTCATCTCAGGTCATATTTATCAAAATCTTAAATTTCAAGGATTAACCATAATATTATGGTTTACTAGATGATATCCGCTGAATGTTATCCTTAGTTTGTTTCCTTCATTTTTTTACCATGCCTTAGGATGTCCATTATATTTCTGTACAATGTTTAGGATGTATTGTATTCATGCTCTTATTAGGATGTTCTAATTATTTTATACAGAAACCTTTGCTCATGTTATGTTGCTATATTGTGCCTGTCTCTTAGCAATATTGCAGGATATGGAAATTGTCCTTGTGGTTAAAGATTTTGGCCTTGTATACTGGAACAAACTTTTTCACGAGACTCCTTATTGTCTGTTCAACAATTGTGCTCATAATTTTTAGTTACTATATGAACCAAATACTCATTTCTATTTCTAGATACAATTGATCCTAAATCAAACATTAAAAATCGACTTTGTTCCGTAGATGAAACTGAGTTATTAAAACTCAAGTATCTTTTATAGAATTCCATGTTCACTGAAGCAACTTTTGCTCAGTTTCTAATTTCAAAAATAGCCCTTTTTAATGAGGATTAGATTCCTTGTTCATTTAAAGGGGATTTACTCTTTTATCTTTCTATAAGGTTATTTTCAGTCCTCTTGAATAATATTAGATTAAACTGCCTTACTACTGCATTTCAATTTGATTAGCCGTGTCATTGCTTAGGTTTGCTACGGGTAATGCTTGTGTTTGTTTATTTCTTTGATGATGTGAAAATTAAGCTCGACCTTCTCTTCCAGACACCTGGCGGTCCTGCTCTCAGCCTTCACTTGAGCTCTCATCATCGCCCTCATTTCAGTTGTTCATCACAACTCTCAGCCTTCACAGCTTCTTCACTTTCTTCACTTCAGCCTCTTGTTCATCACAACTGTCTTCACTTCTTGTTCATCACAATTCTCAGCCTTCTTGTTCGTCACAACTTTCATCTCAGCTTTCACTGCTCTCAGTGCTCATTGCTCTCACTCAGCACTGCTCTCAGCGCTCATTGCTTTAATTTTATCGCTGCCCTTTTTAAATCCTATTCTTGGTCGTATTCTTGGTCGTATTCTTGATCATATTCCTGATCATATTCCTGATCATATTCCTGATCATATTCCTGATCATATTCCTGATCACATTCCTGATCACATTCCTGATCACATTCCTGATCATATTCCTGATCATATTCCTGATCATATTCCTGATCACATTCCTGATCACATTCCTGATCACATTCCTGATCACATTCCTGATCATATTGCTGATCATATTTCTGATCATATTCTTGATCCTATTTGCGATCCTATTTACGATCATATTCTCTATCATTACCTCTAGTTCCAATCTCTTTCACTCGTGGACTACGGATGTCTTCTGTCCACCAGCTGCCCTACGGATCTATAAATAAACAAAAGCTGAGTACCCGTCTTGTCATTGAATTCCTCAACTAGAGGTGCACCAGTCAACTCCCTTAACCTTACTTTCTGACCTATAGTTAAAAACACTAACACAACCCAACCACCAGGAGACACCACCCCACAAAATAACATCTCTTCTACGTTTTGCACTGCTGGGGCGGTTTATATTTTGCATTTGTTTTTGAGATTGCTACTTGACTTCTTAAATCAAATTTATTTGTAGTACCTTTTGGGTTAGGAACAGTTTTAGTGCAGGTCAAAGGGTCTTCGTTGGTTCCCAGTCCTGTGTAAAAAACCTGCATCACGATATGTTTGGACTTAAAGTGATGTGCACACGAAGCATTTCTCCCAATTACCTAGTTTGTTCTGCCTGAACAAAACTAAATGATCACTCATGTTGCATGGAACCGCAGTGACTAGTGGAAGCTTGCTTTCTGTGTTACATGGAAGTTGTAATGTCTTTTGAACATCATCAACTATGCATGCTGCCTCAGTAGGCCCACAACCAAAATTCATTCTAATACATGACTAAGTTTATGACAAACTCCTCAGTGGTCTGTGGTTGGTGGTAGTTGCTCAAACTGAAATTGAATGAAGAGATAGTGCACGAGATTTTCATAGCTTTATGGCCACACATCCGAGACCGGAGAAACATGACCATAAGTCGCAGAAAAATCTTTCACTGATTCTCCAAACGTTCACAATTTTTCTTAGATGAATGAATCAAATTCTTGACATAATTTTTCTGGCACATCGTTCTGTAATTTTTCGAGATGGCAGTGCACTCTAAACTAAGAAATGCAAGGCATTTTTACGAACGTAAAATTGTACGAACGTGAACTTCAGAAACGAAATATTTATTGGTCAATAAAAAGAATACCCAACCGTTTCAATGACGACGTCAATGACACTGACGACCACTTTCAGAGCACTAAAGTTTAGAAGTCAGGTGAGCAAGGAGCTTAAGAACTCTTATAATACTGCTGGTGCCGTTCGTTCTTTGCAAGACGCTATCTCTCGGAGTCGTCCACTGCCCAGTAACAGGGAATCTGCAAATCAGCACCACCAGTATCTAATATGAGGCGTGTTTTTAAAGGAAGTACCGTCCTGAAATTCATCTACTACGGCGCCGCTGTCTGCATTTGAATCATGTGCGCTGTGTACTGCACTCAATTGGTAATTCACAGACGACAGTACTGAGTCATTCAGCGTGTGTACGTTTGTTTGTGAGTATTGTAAATGCCTCTTCCTATTGAAAATCTGCGCCGTGAAATACGTACTGTGATTCATTTCCTTAGAGTCAAAGGCGTGAAAGCGGCTATAATTCATCATCTGATCAGTGAAGTAAATGGAGAAAACATTATGAGCAATGGAAAAGTACAAAAATAAGTGAGAGTTTGTAAAGATGGCCGTACGAATGTGCATGATGAGGAACGAAGTGGGCGGCTTTCAGTCATGACTGACAATTTAGAACCAAAAGTTGATGAATAAGTGAGAGAGAACAGAAGCTTTACGATTTTGTCATTATGTGATGAGTTTCCTCATTTATGCAATTGTTTCAGCGGTTATCTATCGCCACAGATCTCGTTGATAACGGTAATAGGTGGTTTTACGATATGGTAATTGCCTTAATGTTGTTGGAAATTATGTGGAAAAAAAGAGTGAATTACAGGCTTCCATGTGAAAATAAAATTACTTAGAAAATTCTGCTGTTTTTATTTGATTTCGAAACGGTAATTACTTTAGAAACACGCCTGGTTCTTGGAAGTGGTCTGTATTTACATCGAAACGTCTCATCGCCGTTTTGACCCAATCCTCCAATGATTTTTTGTGGATCTTGTGCAGCGATAACATAATTTACGTCCAATTTTTGTCAAATTCATATATTTTTATTGTTAAAAAGTACTAGGTCAGCAGATCGCTACAGATGCTTGGTGTTTTAGTGCATCATTTTCTGTTAACTTTTGTTATCGCTTGAAAATGACATTGTTAATCAAAAATCGAGCATGATCGCCTTTATAGGGTTCCAAACATGCAGAAATAAATTTTTAAAATATTCTTATCATAATGACAGACATGAGAATGGATATTGAACGCACGGAGAACTTAAACATATTTTTATTTACTTAGTCATATTTTAGGCATTAAATTTTATATGTCCAACATTTATTCTTATTCATTAACCCTTAGTTGATGGAGAAGTTCATCATAGTCTTCTCATTCAACATAATCACTGGACCTTCAGTTTGGTCTATGACCGTACTTCATATCATTTTGACTGAAGACAATATTTTATCAGGAGTAAGTATTTTTCATTAAAGTTGCGTCATCCTCCCAAAAACTATCGAGAGAGGAATTGTGCTTGCAGGAGGGCAGGAGATCGCTCGACCCAGCCATAACAGCTATAATACTTCCTCAATCTTTGTTCGGTATGCCATAACGTTTGAGCCAGTTGACATCAGGTACTCTGGCTAGCCAGGTGAAATCGAGAATCATATACCGTAGATGAACTGCATACGGAAGGCCTGCAAGAGGATAGGGGTTTTACGTCTGTATTGCAAGACCCTGTACGAAAGTGAAACTCCCGTGTAATATCGGAGTTTCACGTCTAGGATCTAGGAGCACCCAACTATAAAAATAAAACATCGATTTGATTCCGGTTTTCGACGTACCAAAGAGCACTGTCGATGTCATAATTATCGTCGAGTGCTTTTTGATGGCTTGCACAGGGGTTGCAAGACAACTAGGCAGTAGTCTGCGTGTTGCAATTCAAATATCTTATAGCTAGATATCCTGATATGTGCCTGAAGCCACTGCATGCCTAAGAGACTTGCGTCTAGCCAACTGGCAAGGTCAACACTGCAGCCACGACAAAACTTCTCATATAAAAAATTAGTGATCGTTTCAAGACAAATATCATGAATAAAATAGAATTAGACGATAGGAAAGATCCTTTTGGCCTATTCTTGGGTTGGTACTCAAGTCCCATGCTGTAATACTAACCGTCGATGGTCATACACAAACCGACCACGGCGGCAACGGACCTCGAATCCGGATCTTCCCGTATTGCGAGCGGATTCGCTCACCAATCGATCAAGCTGGTGGTAACTCACTAGTCGACCAAGCTGGTGGTGCTCACCAGTAGACCAAGCTGGTGGTACCAGTCGACTAAGCTGGTGGTTCCATCCAGTTGCTTAAGCATGGCAAGAGCCGGTACACAGCCCATTTGATATTAAATTCTACATCCATGGCAGATTTTCTTGTTTTCTAAGATCATGATTGCTTTCAGTTGCTGTTGTGAACTTGGCAGAATTTCTACACTTCTGTATCACGCGCTACGAACACTCTTCTCTGATAGTTCAAAAAACTTGGAAAATGTTCATTTATGTTCGTTAGAAATTGATCTTAATGTTATTTACGGCATAATTCTTGCAACTGATTGACTATATATGCGATGTGCACAGCACTGTTCTCGAATTCCGATTTCTATTTTCGGGCAGTGTCTCTACAATGTACTTTCCAGACTTGTTACTAGAAATTTAGCGAAAACACCCTACATGCAATGGTAAGGAGATAGAATCTCCGACTGTTTCAACACAATATGCGAGCACCAATCATTTAGAAAGCAATTTTATTCCTACATAAAACAGCATATTATTCCTACATATGAACATAGTTAGCTGCTTGCGTAACGAATTAAACGAAATATTTCGAGAGTTTTACATCACAGGGAGAGGCATCAGTTGGACTACCTGAAACGATATCCCAACGGTTGGCATTTTCAGATCACACGTAGAAGACGCACAAATTAATTTTGTTCAGCGGGATTATGGTTTGCCCAAAGTAAAATATTGCTACGTACCAAACAATCCATCCAAAATTCACGTAGTAGGTGGAAAGATCAAAGAGCATAGGCATTGTTCCTTTACAACTTTTTTTCTATGTGTCTCTGGTTTCACGAACAGAGCCAAAACGATCAAGAACCACTGGTGTTAATTTATTACATTCAACCCTGTCTTTAACGCCAGCTCACCTCTAGTGGCATGAACCTATCCGTGATTTGAGGCCCCCCAAAATCATCAGTTTGTCTGAAATCGTGGTCCACTGCAATTTCCATCCAGTAGCTCGTAGAAAGTGTCTGTTTCGTCCTCTGAGCTTTCGAGCATAGGGGTATATGCAATCAGGAATTTTGCGTGTCGGTTCGTTATATCTTTAGAAGATGAACCGAGACACCAGTCAGCGTGTTTTTGAGCATGCGCATATATAATGATAATTCAGTTCCATACATTAATTAACAATTTTAATTCTACAAAGTGCTTATTGCAATAGATTTGTAATCGCGTCGCAAAAGTCGTCATGAGTGACAGTTTTTCAAGGACTTCAAATGTTTTATGGAAAGTTGGAATATGTCAGTAGTGTTCAAAATTATTTTCCGTTTCTACTCTTTCGTAGGTCAGATATTTCTTAAATATTTTACAGATGAATTGTAAATGTTGATTCTCTTCTTTGAAACCAAAAATGTGAAATTACACATTATTACTTGTGTTTATGTTCGATTTTATTTAAAATATTTAAGTAGTTTACTGTACAGGGTGAAACATAAATACCTCCAGTAAATCACAAATTGAGGATCAACAAACAAAATTTATTGAAAATGAATTTCACTTATATGCAAACAAAGAATTTCAGTTTTTATTCATTTGATTGCAATTATAATATATGAGATAGTGACACTTTAGTATCCACAGATGTATACAATTTCAATTTACAGCACCAACTGTTATTTTTAGTGTCTTTTTGTGGTATTATAAAAAGTAGCATCATTTTATTCCTCAACGGTATCCTGTCGACGGTATCCTCAACTTCCAAATAAACTCAGGAAATAAAATCACAGCAATTAACATTCGATGAACATGTTATTGAAAGGTTAGGATAAATTACAAAAACGTGAAAACACTAACCAAGTTTATTATCAGTGAACATAGTCAGTATTTAGGTTTAAGTAAAGATACCACTTTCTACATGGCAACGGCAAGCCAGCGATTGAAACTGATTCAAATTTAAGCGCTGTAAGAATGGTTCTCCACCACTAAGCAGCCTCTTAACACATTGCGTTTTAAGAACATTTCTCACAGCGTTAAGCATTAACATTCAACCTACAAAAGTAGAACACATTCAAGGTGAAACATTTAATCACATGTAGCTGCTATACAGGATCATTATGTAAGAAAATTGAACGTTCTGACATTGCCGTCAGAGAATCTAATAATCTTTTTACTGCCCGTGCAGTTACTGTACAACTGTAAATTTATATGGATGGCACCTGAATCAAAAGATAAAATACTTCTCTCAGCTCGATTAAATAATCTTAGGTAAAAAAGTTTACGAGCTGAAATTGTGAGGGACTCGGTAACAGAAAATCTCACAGCCAGAATAGTTTCTGCAATTTGGGCGTTTCGAGGTCTTCCAGATAGCATTCTCTGTGGTGCGGAAACCGTGACTCTGAACTTATAAACCAGTAGTAGTGTTGTTTTTGATCCGGAATAGCATCGTTCCGATGTAAATTGCTATTAGTTCGAAAAGTTCCATATTTCAACACTATAAATTCACCATTCGTGCGAAAAGAAAATGCTCAAATAGAAACGCACCATGTGTACCATTACAAACTATATAGCCACAAGATGTTTGAGAAAAGAAACGCTTTTAGCTAAATAACATCATTAGCGATCGCATAAATTCATCACCCCCGCAATGATGAGTGTTTTAAATGTAAAAGGCATTTCTATCGCACCCTGAGTTATAACATAAAGAACTATGTAATTCATGTACGTCTGTGTTCTAAAGCTCAGAGAATATTTTTTATGTTAATGCCTCAACTACGTAAATGAGATAAATCTGGGTAACAATACTTTGCAACAAATTCATTCGAAAGGATTCAGAAAAGTATATTCAGAGTTTTATTTTTAATATTTTGGATACAAAAAATTGACGGCTGACGAGACAAGTTTTACATCTTGAACCCCTTGATGTCTGCTCTAGACTACTTCACCTTAAAAAAGATGGTTTAACGTGAGTTTTTTGTAGTAACGTGGCCTAGTCAAACGAGTGCACTGAAACCTTGGGGCTCTTATATACCAGCACCGATCAAATGAGGTTCTCCTAAGATGCGAATAAAGTTTTTGGCAAACATCAAATAATTTCTCACCGTTTTTTCTAACGTAAAGCGCCCATCCTGTGCTAATTGGTGTCTTCGTATAAGCCTAACGGTCAGTAAAACGCCGCTCTCAGTTTAGCCTCAGTGAATTACTATTTGTTTAGCTACTACCGAGGCACTTTCTTGAAGATGTTCTCTAATTCAGGATTTTTTTGTACTACGAGGCGTGCTGTGAATGAGTACTTTTTTGAAGTATGGCCGGTACAGCGCTGCGATCACCGATCTGCACATACGCGTTAGGTACCTTCATCTTTTGGCTCAGTATAGACTTCATTACGGAAATAGTAACTGGTGTTTGTGTTTGTTTGTGCTTTTAGAATGCCTCAGACAATTAAAAATACTTCTAGTTTAAAAATGCCAGTTTGCATTCGTTTGTTAAATGCAAGAGGTATGAAAGTGACCAAATTTATTGGCAAATTAGTGAGGTGTTTGAAGCAAACACTATGACTACTAAGATTATAAGAAAATGTGCTTCAGCATTCAAAAATGAGCGTACACATACTCACAATGAGGAACAAAGTGAACGACCATCGGACGATAATGATAACATGGTGGATAAGGTTAACGAATAAAAGAAAATAGACGCAAGGCAATTTATAATTATTTCAAGAGCTTCCTAAATTTTAACAAATAATCTCTATTGAATTTGAAAAAAACTTACTGTATGGAAAGCTGTGCACACGGAGATTTTCAAAAATATTATCTGAGTTGCATCGAACAAAACGCTTACCCAGTGCTTTGAATGCATTTGAGAGATTGTATTTCGAATTGGATAGGCTTTTAAGCCAAACTGTCAATGATAACAGACTTTTCATTACTCAAGTTATACCAAAATCCGAACAACTGTTTATTAAATTGAGGCATTAAATATCACAAAAGAAAATAAAGAAATAGCTAACAATATCAGCCCGAAAAATCATGCGCACTGCGTTATGAACTGTATAACTGTTTTGTCTATCGATTTTTGGTCTTAGAATGACAAAGTTATTGATACAACACACTGTGTGATGTTAAATAAACTGTTTCTTGCATACAAAGTAAAAACCGTGACATACGCAGTTAACGGGTCGTTTTGCTTCTTTGCAACTCTCGTTCACAATTGTTCATCGAACCCAATATCTCATCATGTAATATGGGTATGAATAATGTGATTATTTCCGTATAGTCTTAACCTAGCGTCCAGTTATTATTTTGTGTCATTTGTCTAAGTGCACTCGAAGAAGCCCTATGATGGTGAACGCCCCAATGGTGACAACGTCACATGGCCGTGTTGAAGTAATTGCAAATCACGCGACATATTTCTGTGATAAGATTCAGAAGTAGCTAGTACAATGTAAAGAGTATCTTAATATCAGTGCGAATCGTGTAGAAATCTTTAATAAGATCGTGGTTTTTATGCAAAAATACCCGGTATTAAAGGTGAAGTTATCCTCATTTTATGGCCAAACCGTACTTACTTAAAGTACACGTCTTGAATTAATCTATAACTGGAACAGATTTATAACCTCATTTTAATGAAGATACTGCATTATTTTCCTTTTCAAAGTATATTCAAAGTTCTTCTGAAGCAAATTCTTTAATATTTTCGTCTGCAGGGATGTACTATGACCACTTAGTCACTAAAGTTTGCCAATCTGTCCAGTGCTGTCCGTATTCGAGCGCCTACTTTTGTTTCCCCTCAATTACCACTGCTAGTCTATGGATTCCCTTCAGTTTTTAAAACATGTTGTTTTTATACCTCGCCAATATTTTATGCTTCTCTGACAAGCGTGAACTTTTACCTTATTATTGTTTATTATTCTCCGGAACATTGTAAACATTCATATTTGTTACGTCGTTTTTCAAAACTTAACACGTGATGTGTCGTAAATACTATGGTTAGTTATTGATTAATATTTTTTACTTGTTCCTCAGAATCCCTCTTACTTCTTTCTCATTGAATGTGAATGGAACTTCCAAAAGCACTACTGCCAAAAACAATTCTTGAAGATATGTCCACAACTGTCAAGCTTGGGAGCCAAAGCAGTTCACGGAGTTGCTGGATCCTTTTTCTCGGATGGAGAACTTCAAGTAAGTGGCATCTGGGTATCATATGAGTATAACAGAGGTGTTTTTACATTCAAAGTTAACAATTTTTATCAATCATTGTAACTCAGTTTAACATTCACTTAGCGTTCTTTGAATGTGCTGTACTGGCATACATGGCATCCAGTTTTACACCATAATATCCCCAACCTAAGAAGTGAATTTCAGTCTGTATTAACTGCAGGTAAGCTGCGAATATACCGTATATTAGAATGCTGAATAAGTTTCTCAGTTCTCTTTTGAAGCTAAGTGTAGGTAGTTCCTTACAGCTCAATGTTTCCGTTTGGCAAGTGTAGAGCATTGAGTGGAACTTTGCATCTCCTCTGAGTTTAGCCGTAATTGTTGTTTTAAGTGAGAAAATAACAGTCAAAACCTTTAACTAATCGATTTTCGTTATGAATACAAGATTTACAGCTCCAAAATCCTCGGGATCATAAACGGTGACAGTACTTTATCCCATGTGCACATCTCAGTAGTCGCAGTTGCTCATTAAAAGATGGTTGATCCTATTATAACTTAGTTTTCAGTGAAGTTCCTCGTAAATTGTTATTTTCTTGGTAGATGCCCATCAAATCATTTCTTGTTTTTGAAAGTAATAGAATTCATGATGTGTTTGCACTTTAAGCGTGAAGAAGTTTGAACGTTTTTCCAACTGCTCATCGACATTCGAGAGGCTAATTTCGTAAACCAATATCAGATAGGTATGCGTATGATATGAAGGGCGTAATAGAATATAAGACGTCAAACGTTTTGTTCTTTTTTTTCTTTATCAATTCTTACAAAACATATTTCATTTCCATTTTTCACAAGTCATACATGATATGTTTTTAATCCGTTGAAGGTATTTTGAGGAAAATTGAAACTGAAGTTCTAGACCACATTTTTCTCAAGCATATGACAACAAATTTACACTTTAAGACGACCGTCTTGAAATAGTATTATAAACGGATTTGCATAATATACACGATGTAATTCAAATAATTTTACAGCTATATATCGGATACGCAGCATTTTCAATAAATGGTATTATGAGCAAGAATTTCTGCACAACATTCCAGAAGTACTTTACAAGCTCATGTAATTAGTGTATCCGTCAGCAATAACACTTTTTAGAAAGTGTTTCTTGTTATTTATAGATATCGAACGTGATCATTACTGATATGTGTGGTAGGAAACGTGTTTATTGGATATGTAGTATGGAATTTATGCATAGCTCAATATACAATAGCATAATCTGTTTACAGTGCCCATGACTAAGACTGTATGGGAGTTGGGTAATAGCCCAATACAGGAACAAAAGGCTTGTTCCTATTGTCTGAGTCTATTTTATTATTTTCTGACAACTTGTCAGAGAATTCTTTATTAAACATACTTAGCTAGGTTGTTGATAGTAGGTAGGTGCTAATCAACTAAATTTGTTAGCACAAGTGGTCTAATGGACATACTGAAAAAACGTCCTCAAGATGTACGAAATGTTAGTGAAACACAACCACACTACACATACAATTTATTTTGCGTATCCATAAATGTGCTTTCTTATCCACGGAGTGGTAGAAGTGAGCAAAAAGCTCTAACATGAGAGTTTTCATCAAAAAATTGTACAGAAAAGAAACTTGACTTGGAATTTCATTAAACATCAAGACTTTGCTGGTGAGACCAAATTTCAATTGTAGTACTACTTTTCCCCTTGTCTTTTTCAAAGTTTGTGGCTCCCTCTGAACCACTGCGTTCCCGACATCCACTATACCTATGTACCACCTCCACTCAGTGCGTTCTGGACAGCCAAAAGACCGATCTTTTGGTCTTTAAAAAACGAAGCAATGAAGAAACGAATCTTCGCAGCAGAATTTACTCATAGATTTGTGAAAAATTATTTCAATTTGGGAGGACCAAGGAACCTGCAGAGGAGACGATACGAGTATGGGAAGAAAAAATTATTATTTTTCAGCATTCTAACTATTTAAGGAATTCTTTATGTGTAAGTTGAAGCTACAGTAATGATGAACTGGCCTTCTTTGGAAGCAGAATTTAAACTTAGAATTTTAATGGAAACAAAATTTCAATTCGACTCCAGGTTGTGCGCCTGTCAACCTGACGTCTCTTGTTTGATGGTTATCACAAAAAAATGTTGCCAATAACTTGGCCCGAAGAAAAGTTTCATTAATGTTTCGAACAGTTGAAATACATTTGGGCATTTTCAACATTAATAACGACACTGTAGAAGTACGATTCTTTTATTTTGGGAAACGTTTGGGTGGTCATTCTTCCAGTAATAAATAGAAACAGAAATGTTTGTTTCCTTCAGTCGTCAAACAATGATGCTGCCACCAGTCATAATTTAGTGGGAAAAGTGATGCTGTCAATAGCATACCATGAGCTAGGCTCTCCTACGTAGGTGAAGAATAGACACAAACCCAGTAATTGTATTAATATTTTGTGTTTTAACTGACTACGTGTTGGTACACATGTATTGTATACCACTAGGTATATTATTTGAACCGCAATTTTGAGCAACCATAGGCAATATGTCAATACACCATTTGCTCTGCACTTGCACCGAAAGTGAATACATTTCACCTGTGTTTTAACGCATGATTTGTGGCTTTTTATTAATGTGTAAGAATGAAGCTAACACATTCATTCAATTAATTAGCCAAAACAGGACATTAGCGGATCTTGTCTTACAACTGCATTTGAGGCCTTCAAAGCCATTTAAAGAGCCACCCCGAAGATATTCTAGCGCTAAGTAGGTAACTCCAGAATCATTAGCTCGATCTTCTTAGAACTGTAATGTTTGCAACACTGAACTCCTCCACAGTGTCTAATAGCCGAAAGTTCTGTGCAAGGAAAACTATTTATAGTCACATTGACTAGGCGTTTAGAATGGCTTGTCTTTTTGCTCGCTGTCTCGTCTTAAGACCATATGGGCTACATGGAGTGGGAGCAAACGAACGTTTATTTTATAACAAGTACTGCATAGTTCGAGCAATACAAATATTTTCATCCAATTTTACAGTGCTTTTAGGCTCTTTACTTTTCCATTCGCTTATTTTCTTTTTCGTCTTCCTATTATTATCTCTAATAATTCTGCTAATAATGTTTTTGTTGTTGCAATAAAAGAAAATTCTAAAAAACATCATTCTGATTCTGGAAAAACATTGTTACAGAAACCGAACCTGTAAAATTTATCTAAAATTAATGAGGTGGTTACAAATTTCACATTCTAACTGGTAAACGCAGCGTATAATTTGTTTAGCCTTAGCCAAAAATTTTCTGTTGCATTTTCATATGGAAGTTAGAACTTAGTTGAAATCGATTCATTGGTTATACAGGGTGTCCTTTTTATTTTATACTATAGTAAATATTTTCATTCAAGTAAAATTGTCTGAAAATATTTACTGAATTATGGGTGCACAGTAAGAAGTTGAATGGACAAGGGTAGATTATGACTTGTGGCATGGAATTATTACAATAACATTATTGATATTTTTTATTTCCAGTTCGCCGAACGACTTCAATAAATATATGGTGATGATAATAATAATAATAAAAACTAATAATACTATTCGAAGTAACCTTTAATAAATAAAATATGAATCAACCTGTAGTATCCTTCAACATGACCACCGTTCCTTTCAAGACAAGTATTAGCTTGATTCATCGTAGCACCAACTGTTTTCGGATCATTGCTCAATCGTTCTTCAATTTATCAAATACATCCTCTACCCGTTCTTGTAGTATATACAATGTTGGAGGTGGCGTTTTAAATACGAGATTCTTAACATATCACCAGAGTAAAAAATTGCATGGGGTTAGGTCTGGGCTTCTTGGTGCCCACTCAACATCAAATCCTAGTGCTAGAATCCGCTGTCCAAATACTTATCGTAACATGTTTTTGACTGTTGTGTCGAAGAGCTGGTGTTCCGTCTTGCTGAAGCCACATGTGTCTGAATTGATTACCGTTATAAGTCAGTTCTAATGGTGGAAGTATTGATTTATTTACAATTTCTAAATAAAGTTCTCCTGTTAAAGTTTCATCGCAAAAGAAGGGCCCAATATCAGTTCCATTACCGCAAAGACCAGCCCACACAGAAAGCTTCTCACTTTGTATGCTTTTTTCAAGAGTATTTTTTTTGGATGGATTAATAGACCAAAACCTTGTATTTTGAATATTAACTCTTCCATTCATTGAAAATACAACCTCATCAGCGACTAGTAATCTTTCAATGAACCTAGGTCATTGTGCAACATTCCAATTGCAAAACGCTCGGCGCCTTGCGTGGTCAGGGACCAATAACTGGTGTTGTATTTGCATTCTGTACGGGTGCACACCAAGATCCTTCTTTAAAATTTTATGAAATGATGTCTTTGTATGACTACTTCCATTGCGCCTTACAGAGCTACGTGAGTTTTCTGCAATTTATTGTTGCACCATTGAAATATTATCTTCAGTTCTTTGTGTTATTCTTCTCCCAGAATTTCCTTTGTTTCTGTTTACAATACTTCCATGTTCATAAAATGTTTTCACTGTTTGGAAAACCATTTTCTTATTGGTAAAGTTTCTTTCAGGGAATTTTTCATTAAAAGATCTAACTTGTTCACAGCTTTTAGTTTCTTTAAATTCTACGACAATGAAAATTCTTTGATCTTTAGTGAGCTGCATTTTATTAGGGTTCTTTAAGTATTGAAAATGAAGTGGTAAATTTTTAACTGACAAATGTTTTAACTACTCGTCGGTATGTAAGATACAATTTTTAAATACAATTAATAACTTAAAATTACATATTAATACAGTTTTAAAATATCTCAATTTCAACTGGAAATATGATCAATACAAAAATCGGGTACATTTTTCTGGGACATCCTGTTGTGAACCGTATGACAGACACTACAAGTGAAACCAGCAATGAGGCTAGAATTTCGTTACGAGCAGAATTTCTACATTGGCAAATCAGAGAACAAGACAACAGAAGTAAATACAGTGATGATGCTAGGCCCCGTTACAACCGGAAGCACGACATTAACCAATGAGCGGTCATGCTCAGGTAGCCGAGCCCAGTCAACCGCCCAATATATGGAGCCTACAACGCTCTGTGTCACGAACACTATCCTGACACAAAACGGAAGCTTTACCTGGCCTACGTACGATCAGCTCTCATCTACCCAGTCATTTCACTCCACACATTATCGCCAATCTCCATCTCAAAACTACAACCTGTACAAAAAAAACACACGATTCATTACAAACGCAGAATAGCACGACTTCAACACGTTAACCCAATTACACCGCCAAACTAAACTATCCCCTATCAACACTCTCTTACACGAACACACAAAGCGAATCTGGAATAACATTGAAAACATGCACCCACAACTATACCAACACCTCACATTTCCACACGAAACTAGAAAAATACCACACTGAGCCTTCCCAAGCTTGAAAACGAAAATACTTGGCCCCCTCCGACACCTAAATGCACATGACACCCCACACCGCCGTACCTAGCATCAGCTTCCCTCTGGGGTAACAAAACAAACCAAATGTCAACTAGACGTAAGCCCCAATCGGCTACAACCACAATCTGAAATTGCACGACTATCCAATTACATTTAGACGCTCAGTCCCAACCAGAGCCCACACCTCTCTACCACCAACCCCGGTTAGTAATGTGAAAACAACACTTAACTCCTGATAGAGACCACCCACACGAACAAACCCCACGGACAAACCCCCACCACTCAACACATGTGCGCAGAGCGCTCATTTCTATTCCCCTCCTAGTATCCCTTTCCGTTTCACCCCTATACTTCGGCACACGCTGTGCCAAACTCTCCCTCAAATCTTTCCTACTGGTACCGACCTCCTGTGTCACGGACTCTCTACCAATCGCTTCCAAGGTCAACATCTCCACCAAAATCTTTCATAACCTGAAGAACTCTCAACACACAGTCAACAGCAGAGTAAACGAAGAAGAAATCAGCCCTCCTGTCTGCGAACAGGATGAGGCTCAAACAACCCAGGCACTAACAAGAAGTGCACGCGCCACAATTCGCCCCGCCCTCCAACTCTTCACGTCCCGGGCTCTGCCGGCAAGATGTCAGTACGCTAGTACTCGACGTCAACACAGGCGCGGCGAAAAACGAAGGACCAAGAACTAATATATTGTTCAAGTGTTTAAATACAAACTATTAAATTCATCCTATCTTTAATTGCTTTTCTCCTATAGGGTTCTTCGACGGTCCCTTACTCCCTCAGGCGCTCACTCCAAGTGAGATAAAAGATAAAGATATTCAATGTCTGCTCGGAGATAAAATTTGTCTGAGGGTAGGGACTGAAGAGTGATTATAAGAAAAATTACCATGAACCTATAGGTAGAAAAATGGTTTAAATTTTTTTCAAGTATCCTCATCTTTTAAAAATTGGATCTTGAGACCTTACAGTCCTGGGGACCTCAAAAATGTATATATAGTCCTCAGCTGAAACAATAAAAATTGAGATTCTTGATGACAGTTCGATTGGAAAAAATTGTTTAACAAACAACCCTTTGAACCACAAATTGATTTATAATGTTTTATTTGCATTCACAAACTAGCACAAAACTGGATTTCTTGTTAGTTTCTCGTTTAAAAAAATTTCATCCGACTGAACGAACGCACTTCTGTGGAGGTTTTTTAATGAGGGTATCCCTACAAAATTGTCTTGTCCGTGCATAAAGATGTTGCTTTACTCAGAGAAACCTGGTCCTGCAGAGTTAGGAGCCACTAGGTTTAATATCTGTTGAGACATGTTTTGCTGCTTATGTGGAACAGAATGCCATTTTCACAGGTCTTGCGATAATTCTATCGAGTGATTTTGGTTAGTCCCTGTCTTACCACGAACACGTACGCAGGTCTACTTTCCTCTTTAGTTTTCTTGGAACTGAGTATTATCATCATAATGTTTCGTTAAATAATGAGAGTAAGGCGAGTGAACATTTTACTAATTGTAACTAATATTTCTGTGATATAGTAGTGGATCTACGAATAATATGGGACATCCTGTATTGTGACGTGTATGCTCATGTAAACGTAATTCCTAGTACATTAATATTTGTACACGTACGTAGTATGATTCCAGAATTTGTTTTTTATTCCAGGGTTTCTTCAGAGTTTGGCAAGATCTGAACATGTCGCTGCCTCAAAACGAACTGTAGCAGAAATTGAAAGAATATTTGGACACCTTAGTAGAAAAAATTCGTTCATGCGGTGACAAAGATAATTTTCACAACATGTTAACGAAACAGCTTTATCTGGAGCACGACGCGGAAGCTCATTGACCTGAGAAGAATCCCTCTTTTTTTGGAGTACACTGAACAATCTATTGATTTAAACTCTAGTTCTATATAGCTTTTCGATTCAGTATGGGTTCAGTGCCAATGCTCAGAGCTACCACTCTGAAATATTATTGCTGGTGTTAGGTCTAGAATGTTGCTGTAATATTGCAAACCGTTGCTATCAAAGGAGCGTTGCAATATGCTGCATGTGTTGTAGTTGTAACTTTTTATTTGACTATTCACTCTTCGATGCATAGTTTCCATTTGTTTAAGAGATATAGCATTTGATGTTGAGCACATTAAAACTCTTACTTCAACCAATAATATTTTCACGTCTGAACACAAAACACGATGTCTTTCAGTTAGCGAAAATAATTCACTGGCGTCGTTTATCGATTGTAACTTATAAAATTAAAAAAAACTAAGCAAAAGATAATTACACGTTGTAATTCAAAATTTATGTTGTAATATTATGTGAGGCAAAAGTGACCTTAGAAATAATTGAACTCAAACAATTTATGAACAGCTATACATATGTGGCTAAAAATTGTTCAGTCTGATAATTTTATATTCAGAATCTGTTGATATATTTAAGACAACTTTTTACCTTGGGATGCATCCAATATTTTTCATATATACGTGTTTATCAGAAATCAATAAAAACCATCAATCTCACGAAATCGTGTTTATCACGAAATCAATAAAAACCATAAATCTCACGAAATTACTTCAACATGGTTTTACCAGTCACTAAATCAATTGGTCGGTAATGTTTATTTATATTTCCGATTAAAATTGGCGTTTGCAATTATATTACGCATATTTCTCATAGAATAGTTATCAGTGTTTCGGTTTGAACATCAGAGCTACAAGACCCAAGATGCATGGCTGTGTCACATAAATTACAAGTAACGCTATCCACCTACGAGGGACTGAGATCGATTTTACATTTGGTTTTTCACCTTTCTGATAGCATTTATCGCTCTACGAACTTAATTTTATTCAAATAAAGTAATCTGTTGAAAAAGTATTTGATATAATTAAAGATGTAATCATTTTTTTTAATTAACATTTTTTACACTTTTGAAAATTCCTGTTTCAACACATTATCATTATTTCTAATTCTGATTCATCATTAAATAAGCTGTTTCTTCTTGTTCTCATATGATTTGTTATGAAAAATTGGTCTAAACTTGATTTATTTCAATAAAATTTGGCATTTTTCTGATTCAGTTTTTTTCCATCTCCTCTATTGATTTGTGAAAAATGGCCTATGTAAAGAAATTAATGAAAGGATTTCAGCTTGAGCTCAAAAAACTTTAGAAAATGAACAGCTGATTAAATTAGTAGGCTTTGTGTTTAAGGCTAAAATTTGACCTCGGATAGATGAGCTGTAGTTTGATGCACGTTAAAGTCTCGCATATGAGGCAGTAAAAATGAAACTGTTGTCAATTGCATTGACATGCATTGACATATATGATCTTTATTGATAGGGTAAATGTGGGTAATTTCTCGATCGAAATAATAATCCCTTTATCTTCTCTCACTATGCTACTTATGTTGTGTTAGGATAAAACATTTACACAAAAAAAATCGTTAAAAAATAAATGATGGCAACATAGAAGTGTCAGGTGACCGGTAGAAGATGGATATAAAGAACACAATGAATCACTCGAAATGCGTAAATTTTCAGCACACATTGCCTCTGAATAAGCAAACTAGGAATCGAAATCATACAGATGTTGTGTCATTTTTGGTATTTTACGAGTGCTATAGTTGACGAAATATAAGAATGGCTAGTTGAAAGCAAACAACAAATGAAACTCGAAATGTTATTACTGCTTTATTCATGAGCGATAAATTCATGAAACAATGTTGAAACGCAGTTTAATTTAGCTCGAGCTACTGTGCAAAAGTGGATGTCTGAATATAAAAAAAATAATGTTCTTATACTCTCTTAAAACTAAATTTACGTTTTGAAGAATTGAACGACTCAAAAATCGAGTATACTCAATAGACCTTACGATATAACTTATTTAAAGCAATAATCTTGGCGCCATTTTGAAGATTTTATGTTCTATTGTCGTACAGGAAACCAACTTTACTATACATGATTGAAACGCAACCAAAATTTTAATCAACAAGACTACCAATTATTACTGTCAAAAACTTTGGATCGGCTCCTACAGCTTATAAATTACCTGAAAAAAACTGTGCAAGATGTGTAGAAAGTATCATTTTACTCACAGTTACAATTTCTTATTTAATTTTATAAACAAACGCCAATACAGTTCCGTAACATCCTGCCTATACTATCCATAAGTAGCCGATGTATAACGATGCAGGAATTTCTTTTTTAGCATTAAACTTCATTGACGTAATATTATTATCAAATAGTTCTTTAGATTTTAATTATCAAGTAGAGCTATTTTTGATCTTGCAAATCGCTTTCACTATTCATATTGATAAAAATGGTGCTCGTGATTTTGGAAATTCTACGCGTACAACACGATCATTTCATTATAGAAAATATACAGAATTCAGCTTAACGAGATAAAATTTCCACAACACAAAAGATTGCAGGTGAAAGATCAGCCACGTATAAAAAAAAGACAGAGGAAACTTAGATATGGCGAAATATTTTCAGAGAATTTAACTTGGCAGAGACAGCATAATTCATGAAATGAAAGCAAATAGTTTTATTATCACTAATTATTATTTGTTACACTGCGTGGACCATTGAATTCACATTAAAATATTTGCCATGAATTCTTCCCATGACCATATACACTTGTGAAGTAATAGGTTCGGACTAATTACAGACTTTGATATCACGTGTACAGGCATCAGTTTAGGTGTACTGTACTAAAGGTATATACTTGACGTAGGATATCGGTACACATATACATTTCCTATATGCATACATAAAAGTGTAGGTATGCACTCGACGTATATAGGATATAGGTATACACATGACGTATATTAAATAGATATACACTTAGTGACTACGGGAACATGATGGGCAATTTGAAAAATTATGTTTTACACGTATATGAAGTCTTCAAATTCTTAAGCAGTACACAACACAAGAATCACCACTATTCACACACAATTAAAAATCAATAAATTATGACATCCCACACAACAAACAACTGTTCAGAAATATAATTATTTTGAATCTCGCTAAAATATTACCCAAATAAACGGTAATTTCTACTGAACGAACGTGCTAATTTTTTGTATTTCTTTCAGGTAGAAAACAACAAGCAAGTTCCATCGAGACTCAAACGCGGATTGGTAAGATTATTAATTCAATGTACATATTGTTTCAAGTAATGCCCGAATTTTTAAACCGTACACAGGCTTCGGAAATTTTAAAATATCAACTTACTTCACTGCAAATTAATGATGCAAATATCACCACATTAATGTAGCAAAATGGTTTAAATGCGATGTATTGCATAACATATATTATACATACTTTTCAATGAAAGGAGTGATTTTTCAATTTGTTCATAAACATTTAACAAACAATGTGAGGTTTTGTTAATATTGTTCATAGTTAACCATGTTTCAGCAAAAAAAAAACTGAATTAATTACTCATTAATCGATTTATGGGTAACTTGTTATTTGTCAATCGTACCCGGAGACAGAATTCGAGGTTGTTACTTCTCAACGAGGTTCATACGAGGCCTGAAATTAAGATGTAAAAGTCATCACTAGAAATTCTTTTGCAAATATCTTGAACATCTGACCAGAATATTAACTTCAATCGCAAATTCCACAGAGATATACTATACACGATTGCTAACTCCGTGTAGGGTGAAATAACAGTATGTAGTGGAAGACACGTTTGCAAGGCAACAGCTGCTTTGGTCTGGTTTTATTCAAGAATCGAACAGTAATTTTTAAGTCAGTCCTCCATGAAACTATTAGCAAGTTCTGCAGCCTTATGACATTGTGACTCATGCGCCTGAGTATCAGTCAATGAATTCAACTTTCTTGCACACAAATTATTTTCTTCATTCCTAAGATACACTAACACGCAAAAGTATTCAATACATCGAATTATTGTGAAAATTTCAATTTCTAATCAATATTATTAGCTCAAATGAACATGAATGATTTAATTCAACGAAAATAGTAAGCTCTCATATTGATACTAAAAATCATTGCGTTTTTTATTATTTGTGGAGAAAAATGCCAAAAGTGCTAAAGCCCACGTATTCAATACCATCTATATCATTTATTTTTAGAGATATTATACCACTTCATTTGCCATGCTTTTCAATATGAATTACTTTCTTCTTGATATAAAAACATTTCAGCCAATCACGGACACACGTGTGAAGTTATCCACCCATTTGAACCGGTAACCTCCATTGTAAACATTTGAAGCAACAGGCAGTGTGATTTTCGATTATTAAAAAATGGTTCAACCAAAAAAATTATCTATTGACCTTTGGAAACGTACAGTGGACCTGCTCAGTGCAGGAAAGGAATGCAGGAAAATATTCCAGGCATTGAAAATTAATGTAAACACGGTTGGGAGCGTGATCAGAAAGTAGAGGAAAACTGATTTTATAACCAATGTGTGCTGGAGCGACCGTCTGAGGAAAATCAATTGTGCAACAGAACGGTTAGTCATCAGAAAAGTGAAAGAAAACTCATTTGTGACTCGTAACACAATAAGAGAAGATTTGCAGAGGGTTGCAGTAACTGTGAGCAAAGGCATCATCAATCGAACTGTTCATCTGAGTGGCATTAACTGGAGGTCACCAAGAAAAACTCCTTTACTGAAGAAAAAACACATTTTTAATCGTTTGAAACTTTTAAACCAGTATTTAGAGAAGCCAGACTGATTTTAGGATTCTGTTGTGAGGTCTGATGAAACGAAAATAGAACTTTTCGGACAAAACAATAAAAACAATGTTATTAGGGAAACAGTGAAGCGTTCGCTTCAAGAAACACTGTACCAACTCTTAAATTTGGAGGGGGTAGTGTTATGGTTCGAGAATGCTTTTTTTCACGTGGAACTGAAAAATTGACGGTAATTGAAAGAAAAATTAATGCTATTCTGTACAGAGATATTCTCAATGAAAATCTGTTCAAGTCTGTTAATTCCTAGCAATTAGAGGGTGATTGGATCTTTCAGCAAGACAACGACCCAAAACACATTGAAACGATAGCAGTGGCCCACCCAGTCACCTGACCTAAAACTGATTGAGAATTTGTGGAAGATTCTTTAAATCAATGACCACAAAAGGAATCATCAGAATATCAACGTTCTAAAAAAAATTGCGTTGAAGGGTGGTCCCGTATTACACCTGAAACAGTTCATCTGCAACTATGTAAACAGGTTCAATGCTGTAAAACACAACAAAGGAAATTTAACTATATATCAAATGCATGTATTGAATACTTCAACGTTGACACATTTGATTTGTCATCAATAATTCATAAAAAACAGAATGATTCTCAGCATCCTCTTCAAAACTTCTTATTAAATTTGAAATGAATTATTCACGTTAATTGAGCTAATATAATTGATTAAAATTTGAAACTTTCACAATACTTCGATGTATTGAATACTTTTGCATACCACTGTATAAATATCTATACATAATATACTGATAAATATATACATATACATATATATATATATATATGTATAATATATTATATATTCATATATATAATATATATGCCTACATATTTATACAGTGGCATGCAAAAGTATTCAATACATCGAAGTATTGTGAAAATCTCAAATTATAATCAATTATATTAGCTCAATTAACGTGAATTATTATTAACGTAATCATTGTAGAAAACGTCTCTGTTCATTGTCAACCTCTATATGAACAACAGCAAAAAATAACACAGGACAAGATCTTCAAAATGCTGTTTTCTAATGGATATTTGCGTATCCAAAATTACATATTCTCAAAACATAATTCTGTATTTTCTTATATGTTATGCATGCATCTTAAGCCTTGTGTTGTAGATATCATCAGCGGTGGATAACTAGAAACCACTTGTTTACATGTCATCAGCCTGATTCAGCTTCAATATATCAATTTTTTAATTTCAAAGTTCTACGATACCCATGAATATGAAAAAAATTAACACAATCCATCAAAAATCCATTAAATTTTTCTAGTGCGAGTAAACGAGAATATTTAAGTTATTTAAATCTGATTTGACATATTGATTTATGATAATTGACATTGAAAATTTGTGGGAAAAAAGAAGTTGGATTCGTTAAAATGGTTTCCATGGCTATACTCATTGGCGGTATCCAGTCAATGGAATGCAAATCTAATCCTATCCATTTCCTTTCCATGTTGTATAAGTCGTGATGAACGTCTCATACTTTCACGTAACTGCCAGACAATGAGCCTCGCTGTTTCCTATATGAGGTGTCATTCAACATTCATTGGACAGCATAGTCTACGGATTCCAGACCCAGAATTTAAGTTACTCTGAAAATATCATTACCATCGACATTTACGAGAAGAAACATACCAGCAGGCTAAGGAAGCAGCATAGATATATTGTCAGATGTAAGATGAAGAGTAGCAAGCAATTTTTATCATTTTGTTCCTTAATTCTATCAAAGAATCAAAATATTGGCCAGTTTATTGAATAAAACCTGTGAAATTAGTTGCACAATATAGATATTCGTGTGGCAGTTAAAGCAAGCATGAAAAAGGCATGTAAATACCTAATAATAAAGCTACTGTGGTTCATAGGAATCATGATACACAACAATACTTCGATAAAATTTTAGCAAATTTCTTTAGAGAAAGGACGATAATATATGCCTAAATTTTTCGAGATATACATATCAAAACTCTGTATCAAGAAAAAGGACTGAAAAACATGTTTGCAGTAAAGACATCGTGAGATCATGAAGATGCTTCTAGAATCATTTTGCTACTTGACAGAATTTGCCAATGTTCATAGGAATTTCATCCCTTGTCACCAGATGCGTGACAATATTTCGTGAAAAATCGGCAAAGCGGAGTCCCCTCCGGGATTCAAACCCGGCCGCGTGGATTTACAGCTTATCTCTCTCACCACTGCACCATGGGACCTCCACAGCGGAGGAGGACATTATTAGATACTAATAGTGGGCACGAGGAAAAATTCTTACCTAATTTTACAATATTTTTTTATTAAACTATATAATAACTACTGTACCTAGCAAAGTCAAAAGTATACATTAATAGGCCTCGTACTTTGGAACATTTGAAAGAGAACATTTCTCAAGAGATTCGCAAGATTCCTCCCGAGATGCTAAGAAAAGTGATGGATTCTGTTACGAAAAGAATGCGCATGTGCATAAACCAACATGGTGGACATTTAGATGATATCCTATTTAAATAAAAACTCCGAACCCCTTTCCTTCCTTTGCAATTTACCTGAAGTTTCTATCTCAGGTAGTTTTTGCATAAATTAATTCTAACTATATCATGTGACTTTTGCCACACCCTTTATAATGCAATATCCCACCGAACTCGGTATACACGATACGGACTCGAGTATATAAGGTTCTGGATTTCTCTAATTTTTTGAAAGTGACTTATTATAGTGCACTTGTACAGCGAAAACGAGTGCATTAATTTACCAGTGAACTGAAACCACAACCGCCAGAGCTAATTTCTTCCTATCTATTTTTAAGAGTGTGACACGAAACATATAGATCAAAAAATATATAAACACAAGACGGTCATTCCTAGTCTTCGATTAGATGTATTTTAAGCCTTGTATTGTGGATACCAAAGGCATATTCATTAATATGGAAAATCCTTCGCAAAGCCTGCGTCCACTGGCAAATCAAAGAAAAACATTTAATACAAAACATGGGAATTTTCACGAGTGGGTCTGCAAGTATAGTAATAAACACTAAAATATAAAATCTATTCATATACAAAAACGTATTAAATATAAAGGAGTTTCTATTTCATTACAATAGTTATCAGAATTACATAAGAAAAATTAGTTGTCATATAGAGAAAGCAAAGATTTATTTTATGAATATTGCTCAACTGAATTATTTACTCGGCATTAGAAACAATTTCAACAGTTTCATATCATGGAATATTGTTCTAATATTGTCGAAAATATATATGTTCACACTAAAGACATATAAAGTATGACAAGAGAATCAGATACACTGATTCAAACCAGTATAAACGTTGTATTACTCATTCAACAAAAGACCTTGTGTTCATGTTGATGCATGTATTTCTAGAGATTTGTATACATATATAAATATTATTATACATAGGTATGTGTTCAGTGTCAGTATCTATGTGAACGACAGGAAAAAATTATACTACAACATTAAGGTTCCTCAACATGGCATTTTCTAATGGATATTGGCGTATCTAAAATACAATTTCTCATGACCTCATTCTCTATTTCCATATATGTTATGCATGTAGCTTAAGCCTTGTGTTATAGATATAACCGGCGGTGGATAACTAGAAACCACTTGTTTTCATGTCATTAGCCTGATTCAGCTTCAATATTTAAATTCCTTTAATTTTGCAGTTCACCGATGACCATGAAAATTAGGAAAAATTAACACAATCCGTCAAAAATCGAGTGAATTTATCCAGTGCGAGTATACGAGATCCTTTATGTCATTGGGATGTGATTAGACATAATAATTTATGATTATTGATGCAAAAAATTTGTGAGAAAAAAGAAGTTGGATTCGTTAAATTGGTTTCCTTGCCTATAACTCATTGGTGGAATTCAGTCACTGAAATGCAACTCTAATCCTATACATTTCCTTTCCATGTTGTATAAGTCGTGATGAACGTCTCATACTTTCACGTAACTGCTAGACAATGAGCCTCGCTGTTTCCTATATGAGGTGTCATTCAACATTCATTGGACAGCATAGTCTACGGATTCCAGAACCAGAATATAAGTTACTCTGAAAAAATCTCCTAACCATCGATAATTACGAGAAGAAACATACCAGTAGGCTAAAGAAGCAGCATAGATATATTATCAGATGTCAAATGTAGAGTGGATGGTGATAGTTATCATTTTGTTCCTAAATTATATCAAAGAACCAAAGAAATGGCCAATTTAATAAATAAAACCAGTGAAATTAGTTCCAATATGCAGATATTTGTGACAGATCAAGCAAGCATTAAACAGGCATGTAAATAAATAATAATAAAAGCTATTATGTTATATAGGAATCATGATACAAAACAATACGTCGATAAAATTTTAACAAATTTCTTTAGAGGAAAGAAGATAATATACGCCTTCATTTTTTGAGATATACATATCAAAACTCTTTTTCAAGAAAACAGAGTGAAAAACATACTTGCAGGAAAAATATCGTGAGATAATGAAGATGCTTCTAGATTTATTTTGCTCTTGGACAGAATTTTCCAATGTTTATAAGAATTTGATCACTCGTCGTCATGTGCGTGCCAATATTTTGTGAAAAATCAGCGAAGCGGAGTCCCCTCCGGGATTCGAACCCGGCCGCGTGGATTTACAGCTTATCTCTCTCACCACTGCATCATGGGACCTCCGCAGCGGAGGAGGACATTATTAGATACTAATAGTGGGCACGAGGAAAAATTCTTACCTAATTTTACAATAATTTTTTATTCGACTATATAATAACTACTGTATCCAATCCCTTCATACTTACTATGTCGAACAAAAAAAGAAAGAGGTCGGATGAATATGTATTATACAATATGGATTCACATGTAAGTGGAACGTGATGGGAGTCAGCGTCCTAACTGCATGATTTGCAATGCCAAGTTGAGCAATTCTAGTCTATCACCGGAAAAACTAAGAAAACACTCTTAAGCTGCATTAAGATAAAAAATACAAGAACACAACGCTCGTTGAATTCAAGGTGAAGAGAGCCAGATTCGATGAAAAGGCTACTCTACCTGTTCTCGGCTTTGTGCCCATCAACAAACTAATTCTCACAGCATCGTACGAAGTTGCTTACCTGATCGCAAAGCAGGGCAAACCACTTACCATTGGTGAAACACTCGTAAAACCAGCTGTGTTGAAGATGGCAAATATCATGCTGGGAGAAGAGACTGAAGTAAATTTATCCCAAATTCCCCTTTCAAATGGCACCATCAGCGACAGAATAGAGGACATGAGCAAAGACATCTTGGCTCAAGTATTTGCATATCTGATTTCAAGCCCGGCAAAATTCAGCCTTCAACTCGACGAGACCACAGACGTTTCTAATCTACGCCAGCGTGCCGTATTAGTGCGCTATGTGAAAGACGACGTGTTATATGAAGATGTTTTTATTTTGTAAGCCTTTTACAACAACAACTAAGGTAGCCGAAGTGAAGAAACTTGTGGATAACTTCTTCAAAGACAACAATCTTTCGTGGGATATGGTTTCTGCAGTTTGTTCGGATAGAGTTCCAGTCACGCTGGGAAGAAAGTTTGATTTTGGTGCAGTAGTGAAAGCTGATGCACCACACATCATTGTTACACATTGTATTCTGCACAGGCATGCGTTAGCAACAAAAACGTTGCCTCCAAAACTGGGAGAAGTATTAAAAATAGTGGACTGCGTGAACTATATGCAAAGTAGTGCTCTGAGGTACTGCATCTTCAGTGAGCTGTGTAAAGAAATGGGCTCTGAATTCGAGGTACTTCTGTACCATTCTATCATTCGGTGGTTATCCCGGGGACAGGTGCTGAATCGCATTTTTGCCGTGCGTGTGGAATTAGCCTTGTTTCTGCAAGAGCACCAACAATGTCATGCAGATTGCTTCAAAAATTGAGTTTATTCTCATTTTAGTGCACTTGTCTGATATCTTCGCAGCTCTCAATCATCTCAATCACAAGATGCAGGGCGGTGAATTCGACATCATCGAAGTGGAGGGCGGTGAATTCAACATCATCAACTTCTATACCCATCATTGTTTACGTAAAATATTAATTAGAGGAACATAAGGATTAATAACGAGAAAAACAAAAGTACTTGATTTCTCAAACTAATTTATAGAAGAACTCAAGTCATAACTTGTGTTCTAATTATTAATAAGTTCTTTGAATCTCACCTAAAACACGGCCGACATTCTATTATCTGACAATTACTATTTATTTTACAATTTATTTTTTTCAGGTTAATTTGTCTTACAAGCTTGCACTAAAAAATTACCTGTACCTCTACTACAGCATTCAACTGCACATTTAAATGTTTGAACTCTGATGATGTCAATGACCTTGATCTTCAATGGTCTAAAATGCATTTATGAATCAAATGATATATTATTGAAACATGTACGTGAGACTCAAACATAAGTTTCAAGTTTGCATTGTATAGGTCTCATAAAATTTAGTTTAGTTATCAGAACCGTGATTAAGACACGCAAAACCGTTACTGCACGTGTACCTGGTAGACGGTTAGTGGCTAGACAAGCCACTTCTTGGTCCTTGCTTTTCTTTAGTCGTTACTCTTGTTCTGCATAGGCGTTTGCCTGGTTAGACATGCATTTACTCGAACATGATATTCACATTGTCATATACGTCGTCTGTAGACTGGCTTGATTGGAGTAACAATACATTTCTGGCTTCACTCATTGTGCAGTTGGAGGCTTCCGACCAGGCCATAGAGGCTCTGGAGGCTTGTTTCCTCTGTGTTCGTATCGTCTTGCGACCAAAGTTCTTCATAGCCATACTTCCTAATATGAAAACTCCATTTCTTTGCCAGTCCGTATAGCACCTCCTGAGTTTCGATCAACTTTTAACGTACACCGGTAACACCCTGGCCAGCAGAGACTGAGCTCTCTGAGTGCGCCCACACCTCAAGTCGATGTTGGTGGGATCGAGGCCCGTTGCTACTGCATCGGGGCTCTTGGGTCTGTTTGAAAATGGGTCGTAGATTTGTAAAAAAAACTAAAGATTGTTCCTGGCAACTGGATTTATCTGTCTTTATATTTAAACTGGCAATTTGATGAAGATTGTTTCAAATTGAATTTAAAGAGAAAGATTTATTTTTCTGAAATTGAATTTATACATGAAGATTGCTATACGTTCCAAAATTGGGAATATATTTTTAACAAAGGGTATGATGGCGTGGAAAACTCTCCACAACCTGGAAACTTTTGACAGAAATAATTTTTTAATATGATAAAAACCATGCACTTTCTTAAGTCTAGGATAAACTATTCTTTAATAAATCACCACTTTTGGGCAGTCATCATGATACTGTAGGACCTTTGGTGTGCTACCTGCGCCGTTTTTGGTTCTGTTAAGGCAACTGTTTAGAGATCTTGCCTTACGTCTACTCGAGGTAGACGCCCTGTGAGTCGGTTAGGGCTTGTGATCTCCAGTTATAGCCTGCTACGGTAGCGGTCTTACATAAGCTTCTACTCAAGTGTATAAGGTTGAAACACCAAGTAGAAGTTGGAACTCATTTATTGATAAACGTTACATAGGTATGACTTACAATTACTGAACACTGTGGATGACTAGATAGAGTCTAGCAGTAACTAAACTAGAAATGTTGTACATGGAGATTTGCATTGAGGGGTGACTAAGCCACTAGTTGCTGGAGAAAATACGAGAAGGCTGTGTCGCGTTAAGGGGTGACGAAGCCACTACAATACATTTTTATAAAAATGTTTCTATGGGTGATCTCAGTATTCTAAGAATCATTCACCAGTTGGCAGAGAGTACCGAAATAAAAACTGATGTTACTGATTATAGACTAGTGAATGTAAGAAGTAAACGTTGTAGAGATTCGAAAATTACGTGATTTCAACCTTACACGATAAAATATGGGTATTTTCTTCTTGTCAAAATAAGGAGATTGTGTTCAAGCAACCATATCTTAATTCCTGTTATCAACTACTGTCTCCGAGCGTTTACCAGGTACAAGTACAGTAACGGTTTTGCGTGTCTTAATCACTGTTCTGATAGCTAAACTAAATTTTATGCGACCTATATAATGCAAACTTGAAACTTATGATGGAGTCTCATGTACATGTTTCAATGACATGTTATTCAATTATCAAATGCATTTTAGACCAATAAAGATCGAGGCCAATGACAGATTCAGAGTTCAAATATTCAAATGTGCACTTGAATTCTGTAGTAGAGGCCGGGGAATTTTTTTTTGTGCAAGATTATGGGAAAAATTCAAGAAAAAAACATAAATTGCAAAATAAACAGTAATCGTCAGATAATTGAACGTCGGCCATGTTTTAGGTGAGTTTCAAAGAACTTATGAATAATTAGAACATAAGTTATGACGAGTTTTTCTAATAATTTACTGGAGAACAAGAGTATTTATGTTCTTCTCTTTATTACACCTTGTGTTCCCCTACTTAATCTTTTGCAAAAATGATGGGTACGGAAGTTGATGGTGAGCATCATTTATGATTTTTTTAAAGTTTAATGTATTTATATCCAGAACCTGAATAGAATTGCGATGAATTTCACAACAATGTGTTCATACTGAAATATTTAACCTTTTTTCACCTTCACTATATTCAGTCCTCAATTCTTTATTTTATGCAGCTGAAATTCTTTCCGGATTTGAAAACACGATTTGAGCATTAATCTTTCTTCATGCCTCATCCCCAGATATTTTATGTTTAAAAGTCATCGAACAAAATTGCAGGAATTGACTCTGAGGACTACTAAGCATTTATTCGAGTAAAGTCATTTCATGACAGTTCCGCAATCGCAACGGCTTCGTGATATCACAAACAGTGCGATTAACACTATGGAATATACCCCCGAGTTATTGGTCCTCAACTATCTGAGAGACATGGTACCACTAGTCAAGAAATTACCGACTTCTCTATACGCATCATGGAAAAGGTTCGGACTAAAATATGAGAAGGAAAACCAAGCCCGTTTTCCGACAATGAGCACCTTTCTCAATTTTCTCGAGGAGACAATCCGAGAAATAAGCAACCTGCAACTATTTCGAACTTCCACGTGCACGATGCCCGGAGCCCACAAAGCATGTGAAAACTTTCCGCACTGAAGTCAATAAGTCCTACACTTGCGAATACCACCAAGTTAATGGGCACGCCACAGTAACTTGCAACCAGTTTTCCAAACTGTCCATCGAGGAAAAGAACGCATTTATGCGACAACACAAGCTGTGTTATCGCTGTCTTGGCAAACACAAAAGGTCAGACTGCACTACTTCCGTGACGTGCAACAGGTGCAACGGCGGACACGCGACCGCTCTACACCGGGATTTAAGACTGAATCCGCGTGCCCCTCTATACAACCCACAACGCGGGACTCAACCAAGAGAGAACAACGTCAGTCCAACGCAGCGCACCGCCAGCGAAACAAACCAATTTCAGTCACACAGCGCACGAATCAACTGCTTGACAACAGCACAAGCACATCAACGAAGCTGCTCACTAACTGTACTCGTTAAGATTTCTCTTAGGGATAAACATTTGTTATGTTATGCCATACTGGACTTGCATAGCAATTTGTCATTTGCGAGTCCTAAAGTGGCTAGATATTTTGGCATCAAATCTCCGACGGAGTCGTACTCAGTAGAGACGGCTGCGCAAGGGAAGAAGGCTACTATTAGAGGCCAGACAATCAGTGGACTCACAGTTCAGGGTCTGCGTAATGGAAAGGTTTTCAACCTCCCTCCATTATTCACCAACCCATACATTCCTGCGTCAAAAACTGAGATAGCAAGTCCGGACGAAGTGAGAACATGTCCTCATTTGGCCCATTTGGCGGATAAATTCGATGATCTAGACGAGACAGCAGAGGTATTGATGTTGTTAGGTAGAGATGCAGGGCATTGCTTAAAACCCACATCGAACGGTGAGGGTCGTACATACGTTATCGAGACTCCCCTTGGGTGGGGCCTCATAGGCACCCCATGCTCGTCGTCCGACTCAACCCTTTCACACGTCTCTCAGCCAATATCATATCGCAAGCTTAAAACAAATTGTCAGGTAGAACGATCTAACTCCCCATTTGTTCCCAGAGCTCGCGAGGACAAGGGTCTTTGGCCCATGAGCAACCGGTACGACGTGTTCACAGAACGACTTGATGATGAATTGACTGGTTTATCCGCAGACGAGGTATTGTTTGCTCATAGAATAAGGACATCGATAAGGGTAAACGACAAAGGGCATTTAGAAATGCCCTTACCATTTAAACCCGACCATCCTGTTTTCCCAGATAATCGTCTACCTGTATTGCAACGGACTCGCAATACCCTAGGCAAACTCAGCAAGGAACTCAACAAGCTAACTCAGTGCTTGACGGCCATGGGCAAGAACTTAGCGGAGGGACACGTGGAACCCATTCCGCCTAACGAGATAAACGCGGCTCAACCAGGCAAAGTATGGTATTTGCCTGTATTCCCTGTAGATAACGCAAAGAAGGGTAAAATTCGCCTCGTTTTCGACAGCTCTGCAACATACTACGGAGTAAATCTCAACGATCAATTGCTCCAGGGACCCGACTACAACAACGCACTGAGAGGCGTCCTAATGAGGTTCCGCATGCATGCTGTCGCTTTCATGGCTGATGTTGAAGCTATGTATCACACTTTCCATCTCACAAAAGAAGATCAAGACTGTCTACGATTTTACTGGTTTGCTCACAACAACCCATCCAACGGTCTAATTCCACACCGGGCAACTGTGCATATCTTTGGAAACAGACCATCGCCGGCCATCGCCATCTACGGAATGCGTCACGCGACTTCGCATCCCTCAGCCCACATGTATCCCGAAGCACAAAAGTTCATCTTGAACAGCTTCTACGTCGACAATGGACTAGGATCTGCAGAAACACCCGAGCAAGCCATTCAAATACTGACAGGGGCGCGCTCCATTTTGGAGCGATACTAGATACACCTTCACAAGATCGTCTCAAGTTCAGATGAGGTGATGAGGGCCTTCCCTCCGAGCGAGTTGGCTGAAGACACGGAGATAGTCGACCTAGATCGCGCCCCTTTACATCGTTCCCTCGGTGTATTCTGGGACATAAAACGTGATCTTCTCATCATCAAACCGG
>VCRD01001303.1:63874-124463 GCA_006783055.1 Trinorchestia longiramus
AAAACTACTTTAACAGCTCTTAATACTATCCTTATTAATTTGATTCTAAAATATACGTATGTTTCTGGCGTGCTATGTATCAACACTTTGTTCTTTTCTTAAATATAATGAATGCACATATGCAGAAAACCTATATAGATAGCTATGTGATTTGCAATCGTTCCGTAAGATTAATAGCATCCTATTTAAATATGCGGGGGTTTCTATCATTATTTACATTGGTAACTTCATTCCCACTCACATTCTCCCTCATGTTTATTTGCAATTCAATCAACAATATATCACTACCTGAATTCCATTTCGTAATGACGCATCATGTAACACTGAAATTTAGCTTTTATACTACTTTTTAATTGTGGAAACGACAATGACACTATTACATACGAATGCTCTCAGAAACTGACAGTGCATTTTATCGCTCTATGTCTGTTTTCTCTAACACAACTGTATGACAAAATAGGAGTCTTCTTCTGCTTTAATTATTTACTTGGTATAATTTTGTTCAATTTTTTTTGTGTGTGTACTTCAATAATCAAATTTGTGAGTTCAATGAAACGATTTGTACGATCCCAGAAAAATAGGCTTAAGCGGTTACATCGTATATATACAGGATGTTCCAGTAAAGACTCGCCCTTTTCATAAACTAACAGAATGAAAACTAAAGACACCAGGGAGTTAAAACTGATTTTATTTAAAAGAAAAATAGGTTGTGATATATTAATACTATGTTTTAAACATAATATCCCTGAAATGTTGTTTGTGGGTGTTTTAACATCCTACGGATTTTTAAACTGTCGTTTCCATGGCACTTTTTAGTGTATCAGATCAGGGCTGTGCGATTTCATAACAAATGTTGTTTTGAAGTTTCTGTAAAGATGGTTTTGAGACAAAGGCTTGCGATTTAAGGTATCCCCGCAAGAAAAAGTCAGCTGAAATTTAGTCTAGAGAGGTAGGAGGTCAAGAGATGTTTTCCCATTTTGAAATTAAACGCTCTGGAATACACTCCCTCGATAATGTCACTGTTTCTCTGGCTGTAAAGATTGGTTGTGGCTCCATCTTGTTGAAACCAACCATTTTGTAGATCCTGTCTCTCAATTTAGGGATTAGAAATTTTCCAATCATAGTTTGGTATCATTCACCACCAACTATTGCAGTTGTGACATCATCATTTTCATATAAGCATAGAAGGGAAGACTAATCTCAGGGAAAGCAGTTATTCTATATGATAACGTCTCACGACGAGAATCCAGTGTTTTTTTTTTTTGAGAGAATTTCTTGGTGATTTATATTGAACCAAATTCTAGAATTATGAATATTAACATGCCCAGAAAAGTGAAAATGAGTTTAATCGGGGAAGATCATGTTGTTAATGAAGAAAGTATCATCACACAAATGAAGAAAAGTAACGAAACGACAGTGAAAAGAGCCTTAGGTTGTCATAATAACCATGAACAGTATTTCAAGGATATTGTATACAAAACATAGTTAGAATTAACAGAAACTTTCTTCTTTTAAATTGAGATACTTTAACGTATTAGTGTTTTAATGGTTTTATGAACAGATGGAAAAAGTCAGTTTCTGCTGGGACACCTTGTACCTGCTAGTGACCAGTATACAGTGTTAACCTTAATGAATGGCGCACACAGTATTCATACTGCGAACTTTCTTCTTCCTTCAAGCCAGCAAAATTGAAGACGTTGTTTTCACACTCAGTAAACTGCGCTTCAAATAATTTCTACACATTCAACAACATGACGATCCGTTCTCAGTTTCGTCTGCAGCTTTCCCGCCGCATAGAACACCTGTCCATATAATCTACATTTATTTCAAATATGTACCTAAATTTTCTACTGCAGGTACATCATTCATTTTGTATTCTCATCTATCTTTGAAATTTGCTTTTTGCCAATGCCAAATTAAATTGGACACAAAATACGAAGTCTTCACCACGACTTTTCAACAAATGCCCATTAATAACTGCAATTTCAAATTCATATTTTTTTAATTGTTTTAATAAAATACTTAGAGTTTATCAGAGCATCCAGTTCCTCTAGTCTATGTTCTACTGGCCGCTAGTAGGTAATTTTCAGCTTAATTCTTTGTTGATTCAACGCAGTTTTGGTACTATGTTTATGATTGCGTTAAAAATGCTTTCGTATCATTTACGTTCGAGAAACAAGGTTTACGGTATGTTTCATAAATTAAACATGCATATGATGTTCGTAATTAGTTGGACATTCAATTATATTTTGACGAAAAATCTGGTTGTTTCGCTTGTTTAAAAAACAGCAGCCTGACCTTCTTTAGAAATATTATTCAGTTGATGTTTTGCAGATGAATTCGGTCACTGTACGTTAATGAAGAGGAACGTGAGCAACCACTGCTCAGGATGCTTCTTCTTTTCACGCTTCTTTTTCCACAGGGTTTTTCCCTTTCCCAAATTTTTTTGACTTACCCTGTAGTTTACACTGTATGAAAAACATTCGAATTTTCTTCGGTCTAGTAACTCAGGTCTAACTGATTGGGCTGGTTGGTGAATTGACAGCAGTGGTTCATTTTTTAGACTCACTTGAAGCTTTACTTCGAAAATATGTAGGTTGTGGTCTACACCCATGCACCTGGAGACATTATCAGGGCCAAAATAATCCAGTAACCAGTGTAGCAATTTTTCGAGTGAGTGAGAAACTGACTACAGATGGATAAATCATTATGATTTTTATCAATCAAAAATAAAACCTCCGATACACAGAAAAAAATCCATTTTTCTTGTTGGTTCCCTAATTTGCATGCAGTAAATAAATGCAAGCCAACAAAATAAAAATCACGGCAATCGTTCCACCTATCCATAGTTGCGAAAATTTTCTTCGTAAATATGCTTCGATGAATAACTTCATACGATATCATAAGAGATAGGTTATGAATATAAAACTATATATCTATGACTGATGCCTCTATAACTAAACTATTCCTGTTTTTTCATTGGGTGAGTCAATTTCGTATCAATACAATCTCATCAAGTTAGCGTCATTGAATCTTAGCAAGTTTTCCATCAGTTGACTCTTACAGAAACTGTGATGAAACAGAGTTAACATTTCTCCATCTTGAATTCTGTGTCAACTAAAGCGCAGTATTTGTTGACAAACAGTCATACTATTTTTAAATTTAAAGAGCAGAAAACGTGCATTGTGTTGAAAAATAAAGTATTCAAGTTACCAATGAGAGGCATTCTAGCATGAGGAGATAATTAGTCATTCCCCACAAGTTACTTGGAGTGGAGAGACTTCGATTATATATACATATAGTATATATATATATATATATATATATATATATATATATATATACATAATCCTGTTTTTATTTTCACGCTTCACACATGAATGGTATATGTTACTGGTCTAAGTTGATTTTATTTTTCCTACGTTGAGGGTGAACAAGATTTTGCGGCGAATATCAGCAAAAAAATATCACCTATTAATTGAGTTTCTTAAATTAGGTATTCATGCTAACATGATGTTCGTAGTCCTTCTAACTTTTATTTTTTAAGCACTGTTTCTACCTATGAAGTGCATCAATAACACCCAGGACTTTTAATGATCTTTTCTCATGAACAAAGAATAAAGCTTCTCGATCTGTCTTTTAGATCATTTCACATGAGAGACAACGGAGACTTGGTAACTGGATATGCTTTTGACTTTCGTCACGGTTATCACAACCCACGAGATTATTTTGAACGAAAGCGATCTTTTCGCTTCAAAACAAGAACTTCCTTACCTGGATAAGAAGCATTGTAGTGCTCGCTTCTCAGTCTTGGTAACAAATCTTGAATATGCATGCAAAAATCCGATACATAGTTCCCTACTGTCAAATTATCTATTTAAGGGAGCTAGAGGTTTATCTTTATAACTTATTTTATAAATTACGCTCGGTAGTAAAAGTAGCAGGGTATGGTTTCATGGACACCAAACATTCTCAAAGATAGTCAAGTTGAACATGCTGAACTAGATAGTTCTCGTAGAAATTCCACGATTTAGATTTCACTACTTTGCAATTATTATGAAGACGAATGTATCATTATTATTCACTGAATATTTTTTAAGAATGTATAGAAAACTTCCATTCTGTATCTTATCTACCGATAACATGATCTAGATAGTAGTTGTCGAAATTCCGCTCCCTAAAAATGATAAAATTAAAGTTCTATGAAATAAAATACCTATCCCAATTTCACCTGTGGTACTATCAGAACATGAATAATTTTCATAAATACACACAGAACTTTTACTCTGTATCTTTTCTACCGAAAACATTGCCGTGTGGGAGCAGAAAACAAGATACTGGGAAAAAAGCGTAATTTAAAGTAATCCGGCGACTTTGGTATGCAGAATATAATTCTATTAATACATGTATATATATCCATTCTGATTTCAGTTCAATAATTTTTCTTTAGTTATAGATGGGAAGTAATGGCATGGACACACACGTAGAGAGCGATAGAGAGAGACATAGATGGAGATATGCAGTGTAACATGTATGTAAATAATTAGTATTCAATTCCACGTTTGGTGTTACACAGTCGTGTGATCCAGCATTTAGACTGTCCCAGCGATCATGACTCGAAGTGATTACTTTCGATTCGAAAATTACCAGCTGTGAAGTGTCAGTTTAATATGGAAATCAAAAGACAGCTGGTCGTAGGCAGCTCTTAGTTGTACTAATTATATTTGTTGCTGATAAACTGATGAAGTTAGAGCATGTCATATCAGCGTGCGTGAACGTTGTCAGGCTGAGGTGAAGAACGCTGATAGTTCGTGCCGGTAAGGAATGTAGCAGAACAAAGAGAATGGCCGTTGTCCTGCAGAATTGGGTTCAGGACTGCTCGGAGAATTGAGGCTTCGATCAAATCTACGATTAATATCGAAATCGTAGTTTCAAACTCAGAGAAACTTCTTGAATTTACAAGTTTAACTGTCGAGAATGAATGAAATGAAGTTTCCAAATTTGATGTTATGATAGCGTTAAACAAGTTTGTAGTTACGTGAAATGTTAAACGATTCGGCAATTCTAGTGACACATGTATGTAATGCAGAATATTTCTGCTCCAACTTCTGAAGCCTTATGGTTTTGGAAGCCACAATTATACAAACCACTCATATCTGAATTTTTTATTCAACACATACTTGTAGAAGCTTCTTACAACATAGAGGAGTAGTGTAAAATCCTAGTTATTACTGGTGACGCCTGCCTGCAACTTCTTGTTGTCTCACACACTATTTTCCAAAATTTCCATTTTTTATCATGTCACATCAAATGAATTTTTGCATACTGTAATAGAAATTTGGATTTAAAAATAAAAACGATATGAGTGCACATTTTATAGAGAACTTCTGCAATTGTTTCTATTTTTGATTTTGCTATGCCCTAAAAATATTGACTTTTAAATAAACTTACCAGGTCGAATAAATGATGTTTTTATCCATGTGTTATTTTAGGAATCCAAATTTCATTTTTTGTTTTGATTATTTTATACGGTGCAATCATGCACCGGAGTACAGTTTCCTGGCCTTGCAGTCGAGGCTTGAACAAATAAGAATTGAATTCATCTGATATAACACTTTGTTTATGCCATCTAAAACTGACAACAAAAATGTTGCAGATTTTATGCATAATAAATATTCATAGCTCGTAAAAACAGCACTTAAATATTTGTTATAAGATTATTTCCTAACAAAAATTCAGGTACATAAGATCGAACAACATCGCTTGAAACAAGTAAACTGCTTACATGAAAATTTTCACCGGATGTACAATGTGGCGTATAAGTAACATACCCTATTAGAAAATTAATTAACAAAAAGCTATAAAAGGTGAGGAGATTGGGAAAGTGTAAACGATAGAGAAAATTTCAAAGTTTAATTGATAATAGGTATAGAGTATAACATCAATTAGATGACACCCGTTATTGTTCAAACAAACACGTACTTTTTTCATAACGCATCCCATCAGTTTACTCACCATCTCACCATCATCATACAGTTGTCCTGTAAATTACCGAAATAATTTTGAGGGTAAATTCCTGTAAGGTATGCGGCTTTACGATGTAAACTTTTGCCTTCGAATATCCCCAGTGAAAAAAAAAATCATGTCGACTTAGATCTGGAGATCGAGGATCCACGGCACGTTGCAAAGGCGTGAAATTATTCGACGTGGAAAAATTTTAGTTTGAAAGACCATTGATACCCTTGTTGAATGAGGCGTATCGCCAAATTGTTGAAACTAGATATTTTCTGTGTCTATGTCTTCCCCCACAATTAATAACTAATCTTGAATCATGAGTCTATATCGGTTTCCATTCACAGTTACTGTATTACCATCATTACCCGTATGAAAGTATTAAATGATAATTTTCGATCACTTTATGCGACACCATACTGTTAATTTAGCTGGGTAAAGTGAATGTGTATGAATTTCTTTGGGTTTTTCTCTAATTTTCATTATTGGCGCCACCATTGAGGTGAAAAAGAGACTCATGCGTCATTATTAGGTGCAATTGAAATCTTAATTTCCTGTAAACTGCAGAAATGAGTGAGAAAATCAGCCCACTTTCGGTAGTCTGTGAGGTGGAGCTCTTGGTTCAGTTGAATTTTTTGGGTGATATTTTATATCTTCTTGCAGAATACGTTGCAGTCACCTACGAGACATTCCCAGTTAAGTGGAACGTTTCGTTGTTGAAGTGGTAGGCTGACCAGCAAAGTTCGTTGAAACAAGCCAAATCGAAACATTAGTTCGGACGGTTCTCGGTCTGCCAAAGCGTCGCTTATTTGTTGTTGAACCGGTTTAATTGAATTTAGAGACCATTGCTTTTATGCACTTTTGTTCAGGACTTCTTCAGTCGTTAAAAATATTCCTGTAATTGCTGTGTACCATGATTGATCCATTGTATCCAAAGTAGAGCTCCATAATTTTTGCTCTCTACTTTTTCATGGAGTGCACTATTTTAGAGTGGACTATTTCAAATTATTCGAGCAGTATATCATGGAAATCAGTAGAATAGATACAGTATTTCAATAAATTTCAAAACCCTGCCATAATTGACAATTAGCTCTATCTCTTTTCCTTATATAGTTTTTCATTATTAATTTTCTGAAAAGGGGTGTTACGCCCTACCCGGTAGATTAAACAGTATATTTATTGTGCTAACTTTACAATTTTTTTGAAACTCGTTCTAAAATAGTAATTTCTGTAGTAGAGACTGTGACTTAAAATGTAAGTAATATTAAATGAACAGCCCTTAAATGATGCCATGTACTAATTTGAATAATGTGTGTTTAATTTAGTGTTAACAGGATTCATTGCTTGGGAATTTTACAGAGATGGAATGCTCGTGTACTTCAAGGGAGCTGCACTGTCTTACTTTCGCCTCTGCCGGGTGCGCCGAAAAAAACTGTACTTACCTTAGAATAAAAATCGTGATCATTTGGCAACTCATAGCCTGCCTTGCTGCATATCATATGAAAGCATGTTAATTTGACCTGGAAGATAAAGTTTTGTTACTAATGTGTACTGTAAAATGGCTTCCTAGCAGAATAAACGGTTGGAGGCGTCTGCACTTCTTGATGCGGAAACAAAGTGAGTGAGGTTGCACATCTGGTCGGTCGGAGTATCCCGTACAGTCGTCTACGCGATTAAAATGCGCAAGGACGTTTGTCTGACACCTTGAAGTTTTATTGAGCTGGTTTTGTGAGCGAACATAAGAGCTGGTCAATCCTAAACCACCTCTGATGTTTTTCTGCGTCACAACGGAGGTCAGGTACCGAAAAGTGATCATATTTTCTTTCTTCACAGCTATCGAGAGCAGGTAGAATATTTTGAGCCTAAGTACAATTCTCCCCTTTAAAAGAAACCTTCCTGACGTGGGTAAAGTGTATCGACGTGTTAACTTCTTACGCATAAATGTAGATCTAATTACAACATGCCTGAGCCTAATATGTTCTCACACCATGAAATTCCCTATTGAAGAAGCTTAAACGTGGCATTCGTAATTTATTCCATATCTTATGAATTTTGCTCAAATTTAATGACGAGTTTAAGTTTTTCATCCATCACTTACCCATAAATTTAGATTATTACCCGTATGGCATGCTTGGCAAGCTAGTCATAAAATATTTCGTAGTTAATTAGATATTTTGAACATTACACTCTCAGTGTTAGTATTTTCTAGGAAAAGGACAAAAGGACAAATAATTTTTTCACATGACCGGCATATGAATGAATTTCTGTCTTTTCACGACAAACGACACTGTGTATTCGTTGCTACGACCCTAATTTGAAAAAAGCTGGAAATTTTGCAGAAGAAAATTACCAAGAGTAGAACGACGTGCTAAAATGATAGCAGTTTCCTCAGAGGATTGCAGTGTACTGGGTAAATATGAGTGTACAGGGAAAATGAAGTCAATATGGGAAGTGGCGTTGTGCTGGAGGAATAGTAATGTGATAAGAAGACAATGGAGTACTAGGAGGAAACCGTGTACTGGAAGTATAACAATGTACTGGGATGAATCTGGTGTACTGGGAGGTTATACCCTTATGGGACGAACACACACTGCAGTACGGTAGGAAGGAGCATATTTTTATGAACCATTGCTCTATTTCCAAGTGAATCAATGATTATAACATTGAAAGCTTCTCTGACAGATGTTTATATACAACTGATAATGATAAAAAAGTTTTACTCTCCATTTCCATACATACATGCATACAAAAATGATCAAATACATGCACTCATATACGTACATACAAACATACATACACACATGTACGAACATGCATACATTGATACATACATACCTATATGTATGTGTATATATGTATATATAAATAAATATATATATTTATCTCTCAAGGACTACTATAACCAGAACGTGCACCGCCATGTAGCTGACTACGGTAGCGGAGGCCATTGCATTCTTAGTAATATAACATTTTCTATCGGACAAATTGATCAAAAATTACTTCTTTTAACTTCAGAAGGGCTAATAAGGTTTTACAGAGAATTTTAAATGGTTTAAAGCACTGTAATGCTTTGAAATACCGATTTTAACCGGCCTTAACATGTATTATTGTATGAGCATAGTGGCCACTTTATAGAAAGCCGAGTTGCTGCAGTTTTAGACTTTACAAGCTGATTATAGTTAAACCTTTCCCAATGCAAACAACCAAGCATACATACATTCACGCATATAAACAAACAGACATAGAAGCAAAAAGCTACCAAACTGCAGCGATTAATCAGCCAACCGGGCCTTCTTGACAGAGGTTTGAAGGACTGCATTCTTCTACTAGTCATTCTCTGAGGGGTTGACAGCAAATTGAGTGAGTATAGTAGTCGTCAGAATACTGTCTTTCTTTGACTCGTACTGTTCCTTGACGTCTGCAAATGATGCCGTGTTTCAGTGTCAAGACTGATCTTCTGGCCCTTCTCACTGATCCAGTTGTTGCAGATGCAGTGGTTTAGCAGATGTAGCTCCAGTTGTTTAGCTCCAAATGTTTAGCAGATGTACTGTGTCAAAAAAGAGAAACCAGACACGCTTGTTGTCAAGATGATGCTTGGTTGTGTCACTGCAATTACCTAGTGATTAGAATAGAAGTGGCCTTCCAGTCTCGGTTATTCTCGGCCATGCCACTCAGCAACCCACCAGAAAATGAAACAGTTGGGAGAATCTGTACTTCATTTACCAAGAGAAATACATTTTTCTGTTGCAGTGTCTGAACTCTGTCAAATGTTTTCCTCATCACCTGGTTCTTGTCAATAGATGAAGTGATGTACTGCAGCTTACGTTTGCATGGCAGCACCAAAAGTCTCTGAGCCGTTCATAATTACACTTCGGGTATGATTGAAAAGCAAAACAATAATCATTCATGGAAAACTGCTTCTGTGATAAAAGTTCAAACAGACGTGTCAAAATTACCAACTTCTTCTCGGTGTCGACATAGGTTGACGTGCGAGCTTGAAGGGTGACGACATTTTGGATTGTTCTGTCAAACGGGATGTCATACATAGTTCATTGCCAAGCGCACAGTTTCGTCGGACTGCGTATACGATCTCAAACCATTGTTGGGATAAAGTATCTTAGATAGAGGTAAACTAATGCCGTTCTTGAACGCACTGAGCGTTTGTGGGGAACACAAAGTGGGCTTGTTTTCGACAATCACAGACAGGCTGCACTCACTGAAGTTGTCGGTCATGAACAAACACACAAGCCTTTCTTTCGATCCTGAAATAATCAAATTCTTGTACTGCTTCTGCAGGTTACGTTCAGGTTTGAAAGCATCAAATGAAATATTCTTATCCTTCTGCGGAAAATACCTCAGTTGTTAGTCTTCCACTTTTCCCGGGCGAGGTGCAGCTTTTGGAGATGGCAGACATGAAGCAGGCACATTGAAGATACTGGGAGGGATTTCACTTGTTCACACAACCCCACACTTGTTCTGCATTTTTAATACATATAATTAGCTATAAACTTTGGAAACAAACAGTATCCACTTAGAAATGAAGCAATGTGCCTCGAAACAAACAACAATGTCCGATTCAAACCGAGCGACAGACTACGACAATGTTCGCACTGTGACAGATGGGGGCTAACTGAGCTTGGTGAACTGGCCTCCGCTACCGTAGTCAGCTACATGGTGGTGCACGTGCTGGATGTATTAGTCCATGATATATATATCGAGCGACTAGTGAGATGCATCATAATGTTGGGAGACAGATAAGCATCTCCACACACGCTGCCTGGAGTGGGGTGACCACATGACATCTCCACACATGCCAACTAGTCTCTGCTTTATTTTTCACGCTTCATAAGTGAGCGATATAATCTTTTAGTGGTTAGAAGGTAATTTGAATTTTTCTACGTTTTCCTTGATCAATATTTTATGGCAGATATCAGAATTTGAAATGATTAATACATAAATGATGACTGTAAAATTAGATGTTGATTTTCACAAGAATTTGAAGGTTCTTTTTCAACATTCAGTATCCAAATAAAGTTACCCCTTTTCCCGGAAATACAACTTTATAATAGAATAGAATAGAATGAGGCTATAGGAACGAACCCTTTGGCCCATTCTTGGGTCGAATAATTATTTCGATAATTATTCGGTTGTTTTACCCAAGTCCCATGCCGTATTTCTAGTCGCGTCAACCATGTCGACAGTGGGATTTGAACCCGGGTCTTTCCGCTCGCAAGCAAATTCGCTCACCAGTCGACCAAGCTGGTGAAAGGTCGACTAAGCTGGTGATTTAACACCATGGACTTAACATGAACTTTTCTTGCGAACAACGAAAAAAGCATGTCTATCAGAAACTTCCGCTCTGACCTTTTTACATACGAAACAGCGGATCCCTCGTAACAGGAAGCGTTTTTCATTTTCTTTGGTCTCGGTTATCATGTGCCTGAAAAAATTTTGCACCTAAAATTCTTTCCCACTTTCAGAAGATGCTCTCTAGTCCTGCCTAAGGGATCTTGACATACTCACTTCTCGGTCTTGAAATTTAAATCCTAATTAATTTTTCTCGCAACCCAACATCGTGTTGCCTAATGGCAAATTCTTCATTGAGTGGAGTTTGACGCAAAGCTTCAAAGTTTGTTACCTGCTTTGCTACGTCAAGTCAAATTCTGTGATAGGTATCAGTTTCCCAGACGTAGTGTATCCATGATTCTAAGATGAATTCAGATAATATGAATGGCAAGTTAAGACGAGTAAATTGAATTCTTGTACCTCATTCGCTATTTTAAATCTAACACTCTCTGTTTGATCTAGTAGTGTTTGAAGAGAAACACACAGAAATAGAACAAAAGACTAATATAAAGGAGTTGCATACTAGAGAGTTTTTCTACGGAAAATACTACTGTTTTTTGTTAAGGTGTTGAAGCGAATGAAAGTTGTTCGTTTTTTATCACAGAGTATTACCAAGACACAAGCAGAATGCTGAAAGGACAGCATTGCACTGGAAAAAGCCGTGCAGTGGGAGAATGGCAGTGCATCTCCGCGAGATACCTGTCAGAAACAGGTAGAAGTTTGTCAGAAAATAAACACAGGTAACAAGACAATGGATGATAATATCACTAAAATTTTTTCATTTAAAGTGGCAAACTTCAAAGAAAAATAGGAAGAACACGATGGTTACAAAATCGAAAAAATCCATTATTTCAAATTAAATTAGTGCATGAAATACATGTTAACATTGTAGTTAAGGCTCACACATGTTTTCACATTGGATAATATTAAAGTTCTGAAACAAAATATGTCATCTTATATGCATGTAAATCTCTTTCTACAACTGATTAGCTTCAAAAATTTAAATTCTCGTTTTTCAATAACATGTTTTTTGACGTCTTTGTTATTGATGTGCTAACACGTGTTAAAGTGTTGCTACAGTATTCGTATGTTGAGGGCATCTATAAATTTTTAGTACGTTATTAGTTCCTTCCTAAAATGTCATTACAGTAGTTTCTGCATGACTTTTATTCTAGTAAGAAACTCGAACCTACTCACTCGTCAATTTTGAAGTACTGTCTTCATTTTAAAATGATTATAACTATCGTCTAAAGGAAAGTGAGTTTTCAAAAACGATTCATAATCTAGTAGGATCTGAACCAATCTGGCAAGTACGCTAAACACGTGTTGAGAACCTCAATGGGCCCATGCAATCCATACGCTGGTAGTATATGTATAAAGCCTTTAGTTGGAGTACGAGTTCAGTTCTGTCTTGTGCCTGATATCGCCAACGGCTCGTATCAGTGCTCGGGATTCGTTGTTAAGCTAAAAAACTCGAGAAAGTAAAACATGTAAGATCCGACTTTGTGTATGTTAAATTCAACAGATTACAAGAATGCATCGTTGACGTATAAAGGGTTCGTCATTTTACAGCTTAACTTAATGAAAGTTATGCAACTTTCATTATGGACTTGATCAATATTGTATTTAATTGGTCACTATTAGTCATAAACAACCATGATTTTTATCCTGGACGTGACCTACCATTGTGTTTTCAGGTTAAAAGTGGTAAACCTAATTTTATATTCGGCTAAGAATCCAATTTGACTTAATTTTGAAATTAGTTGGTGAATTTAGCGTTAAATGTTCAAATAACATTTGCACTTTGGTCATTCAAAAGTGGTTAATGGGCTGCAGTGCTTTATGGTTATGAGAAATTGTTAATAATAAAATCTATTTACGTCTATCCAAAATTATTTCAGAAGCGTTGTAATCAAATTTTTAATGCACGTAATTTCAAACAAAGCTGTGAACGTTTCAGCTGCCAGTGGACAATAAACCTAACAATCATTTGATCCTCCTGGGATATTTCTTGATAATTACCGAAATTGAAAGAGTTCAGGAGTTATCTTATCAATAATTTTATTCATGTATTACAAAGAATGTCCCTTCGAAAGCAGTGTAGAAACTCAATTAAAACACACATGTGCGTTTACCTTTATAGGCATATGTTAACGTATTTTATGGTAATATACGAACTAAAATACATTATGCAATATAGTTTACTTCGAAGAAAAAATATTTTGCAGTGAGTTTCAGGATATCAGTACTTGAGTTTATAGAACTTCACTCTCATATTTATCCGCATACTGTGGATTTTATGTGTTTTGATTCGACCCACTTGGTGTAGAGTGATCACAGAGATAAAATGACAGTCTAGACCGCGGAGATGTGTGTTGCCAGCATCATGACCATTTCCTGATAGTAATGATGGTGGTGTCGATATTGTGTTGTGTGTATGTTGTATGTGCATGTGTGGGTATATAATGTTGTACCGTGCGTATGCTAGAGGTGCAATATTATAATATAGTGGTGCAATAATATGTCAGAAGTCTAATATTACCTCATATATTATTTAATATTATCTTATACATATAATGTTAACATAGAGGTGTAATATTATGTTAGGGGTGCAATATTATCTCAGGTGAGTTTAAATAGGTAAAACCAGAAATCTAATCTATAAACTAGGATAATTTTTGCAACATTTACTGAGATAGCGATACACATATTTCCTTTAGTTTATTCCCATAAGTTCAAATTTCCTGTAACTCGTGTCATGACGTCTGAAAGTCTAATGTTTTCATTTCATTTTTCTGTGCAGATTTCCATCTTCATCTACCGACGTTTTTTAAAACGTCGGTTTTAAAAAAGTTTTTAAAAGTTTTATTCTGTAAGCTTGCTTTCCATCAAGCAACCATCAAATTTAGCGTTCTTTTGACGTTAAATGAACTTCTATATCATTGTAGTTTGAGAATACTCTGTTTCATTTGTGTGAGTTTGATTACAAGCAGTTATTGCACATGAAACAATAATGCTCATAAATTCAAAAAATGATCCGATACATTAATGTCAGACCATTTAATTAGTTTAAAATATAGTGAAAAACTTAAAACGTACCTACGAAAAGACAAACAAAAAATGTAGCAAATATTTTATTTGATTTAGAAAAATAAATACACGTTTTGTATTTTTACTCGTTTTCCTATGTATTAAACCTACAGTGTTTCCACACATTTCACTGTGACATGTACTTTACAGAGGAAAATTTGAAATCTGTTGTAAAGCTAAGAATATTTTAGCCTTTCTTCCGATCTGTATAGAGAGTTCAAAACGAGTACATTATTGATAGAACTAGATAGTTCCTGTGAATATTCCACAGCTCAAAAGTGATTAAATTAGGGATTTATGGATCCATAATTGAGTTATAAGTTTGAATAGGTTTGACTAAATAGGAAGTATTATAAATATAAATGTATTAAAGATTTAAAAAGAATAGGTCGCTTCATAGTTCTTTCACTTCCGAGCTTATGGTGTGTATGTATACGTAAGAAGTGAACACGCGGGGGTAATTCTTGTAGAGAAGTAAAAATTTGAAATAATGTTCGCTATTTAATCGGAGAAAATATTTTCACACATTATTTAATACAAAAGAAAATTAACTTCATTGGCGTTATAACGCTTCAAGTATCGATCTCACCAGGCGATAAAAATTCATTTCATTCTACTAAATAAAGGGTTCTCTAACAGGGACGCAGGACGCTTGTTGTAAGCCACACCTTAACCACTCTCAACGACACGCCCCTACGAGCCTTTACTTCAAATTGCAGGACGGGGATCTTGCAAGAAAGAGAGATTACTACTTCTCTGAAGACCTTATTAATAAGCACCGTCACTATTCATAAGATATCAGCATTAAGAATTTATAACCCAGTGTATATGTACTGTATACTCTATTGGAAATAAAATTCACTTATTTATTTATTTCACCGTGTGGGTCTCTATTCTAGATGCACAAAATGCTCGTAATTATACACAGCATCTGATAAGTTATACGAGTACAGGTGATACAATTTTGTTCAACCAGCGGACAAGCTTCACAAACAATTAGTGGGCTGTCTTTACCATCAATCAGAAGGTTGATTTCATATTGAGAGAAAACCTGAATACAACATAAAAATTTTTGAGAGAAAATGGCTACCCATATCAAAATAAAAGGAAGAACGGACGTACGATAATTAAATTTTGTGAGGCATCAACCCTTATGTCGTTGAGCTATTCTTCAGTAACAAAACCATATGAAACAACTAGGAGAACAAACATCACATCACAACTCAAGTTGTATAACACAGAGGATCTTAGCTTAATGTCAGACGTACAAACCAAATTGTACGTGTCACGTAAAAACCAGGAGAGTTAATTATTAAGCAGTTTAATTCTAATTATATAAATACATAAAATATTATACGAATCAGGTTTTCAAATACCTTATTAGAAAACTCTTAGTTGATAGATATTTTGTATTCACTTTTATACATCCAATTTTTCTCATCGCGTGAAGAATACGTTCTACAAAAACACTAAATTAGATGCGTAGGATCAAATAAAATGATTTCAGTGCAGTAGTTTGCTTTTCATATTCTGAAAACTAATCACTTTAGAGTTCTCAGCAGAAAACTGTTGCAAGTTGGCAATCGTCACTATTACTTTGTTAGAGTTGCATTTCCTGATCGGGTCCGCTCTCATCACCCAAGCCTGTTGCAGCAGCCAGAGTTTCTCCATCAATAGGTTGATTTGCTCCTTGAATGCATTGGTGTGCAGGGCAGCTGTAGTACTAGACCATACCTTGCACAACATTCAAAAATGATCGCTATTGCACAGACTGCTTCATATTTTCTGTGTCCTGTTGTCAAATTGACTTATGAGCATAAACATTCTGCCTTAAAAACAGATTTTGTCTCTGTTGTCTTCTATTACCTACTGTAGTCGCTTCTTCTTCTTCATTTTGTTTATTTGGGGCGTCGAAAACTAACTGAATGAGTTAATTTCTCTTTAGTAAATTATTTGTCAAACACTTCTGTTCTCATTAATGAGATTTTTAGTAACTCATTCAGTTCAACATTGTCACGTAAGATATTGCTCCAAAAGAAACTCAATTTCGGCTGTATGAAAAAGTTCCTATCATTGTTATACAGAATTCTACAAAAGTTTTTTTTCCCAAAAGTGCATGGTATTGTGATTACTGTTCAAGTGAAACAGACCAACTTTGATAACTGATTTCACAGTTGCCGATATTTTCAATCGGAGAAGGCATTTCAAATACAAACAAACGTAGACCCTCTGAATGACTTTACTCGCGTATGTTGCTTAACAACAAAGTGTGGTACGCAGCATGCACGAGCAAAATTCTGACAGCAGCCCCACTGCGAAGGAATTTAAAAACGGTACTTACTTTAAAAATGCATCTCGTATATAACTCTAGCATGTTTTAATTATGGTCTATATTTTTTGACACAAAAGCGAATATGTTGATGCATCTTACCGTCATCAGGAAGGCGAAAAATATACGTAGGCTCAAATTATTCTACTTGTTGTTGATAGTCGTGAATAAGGGCAATCAGATCACATCTCGTTAACTGACCCATATTGTGAGGCAATAAAAACGTCAGAGGTAGTTTAGGATTGACCGGCTCTTATCATTGTTTGCAAAAAGCTCATTAAAAGTAGAGGGTGTTAGACAAGCGTTTCAGGGAAGGAAATAGCCACAGCAGCCGTGTTCCTTATGCTTATTGAACCCATATTCATCTTGAAAGTTGTGCAGCACCTTTTCAGTCTTATAGGGAGCTCCATATGTATGTACACAACAATCTCATACTTTTTGGTCAATGGAACATGGGTTGTATTTTTTCATAAGATAATCAGCTTTCTCTTTTTTGACTCAAATTTAATGAAGCAACAGTCTACGATTTTGGATTCCATCATATGAAGTCTTATAAAATTTTGTCTGTGCTAATGATTTTGGGCATGCATCTGTACGATGAAAACTGTTACAGTAGAACCTCGGTGTTCGACCATAATCCGTTCCAGAAAACTGGTTGAGAACCGGTTTGGTCGAGTTCCGAATATATATTTTTCCCATAAAAGATAATATAAAAGCAAATAATCCGTTTTCGAGCTTAAAATGAACAGTAATGTCACTAAAACCATATATATATATATATAAACAGGAAAAATCATCTATTAAAGCAATATATAAGACAACTATTAATTTACATGAGGAAAACATCAGAACATAAGAACATTCATGTATTACTAACCGTTAACAGCTATTTAGAAAGTTATTTTGTGGATATGGTTGACTTTGGCATACCATACCGCATAGCGAGGTCCGACACCTGCATTCCGTTTTCATGTTTTAATATGGCTTTCTTTTTTATTCCGATGGTTCTTTGTGAGATTTTCCTCCTAGCTTTATCATTATAACTTGAAATCTTTTAGGAGCCATGATTGAGGGCTAAGCGACAGCAAAATGCAAGCAACACACCCATAACACGTGGATAAATGTATGTGCAGCACTAATGAACGGAGAGATACCTTAATGGTAGCATCAGTAAATAACAACTGAATCTTTCCCAGGGGACGCCGAGATCAGTCTCTTGGTCTTAGTCGACTGAACTCGAGTCGACTCGGTATGCTGAACAAGCTGCGCTCCACTCTCGGGTTGGTTGAGTTCTGAATTTTTGATCGAAAATGGAGGTAAATTTTGCTAAATATCTAGAGTCGAAAACTGATTTGTATGAGTACAGAAACGTGTGAGAACCGAGGTTCCACTGTATTTGAAATGTCAATGTTGTAGTTGTGTGCTTCTTGATCTTGTCCCTGAGGAGATTTTCGTCTTAAGAAGCAGACGTCAAATTGTACCAGTGTGGTAATAAATTCTCTAAAGCAGGTAGTGAAATTCTTCTTCTTCTTGATATGAGTATATTAGACGGAGTTCATCAACAACTTTCGGTAACTAACTTGGGAGAACTCTATGAGATACTTAGAGTATATTAACTACAACAATGAGGGTATTAAGAGTGACCCAACAAAGCTGCGACTTCCTATCGACTGGAAAATATTCATGATTTATTCACGAGGTGGAATGATTAGACCTCAATCTGCGCAGTTCGATACATGTTTTACACATTTGAATCAGCAAATATTATACTTTAGAACCAGACATCGTAAGATTGAATCAGTGAATACGTTAGAATCAGGTTCAGGATTTTAGGTGATTCAGTAAAAAGATTACGGTCAGATATTTTATTATTTACAAACCTAGATTCGGTTCATTCGCCGAAACAATGCGATGACTGACTGTATACTGACATATGTACAAACATAGAACAATTTGAGGGCAGTAATCAAGTGGCAGTCGCTTCCAGTTGAAAAGCATTGCCTCTGAAAAACATCAATTCAAGAATGATTAAAGGTCGTTGAAATGATTAAAACTGTACGTATAGGTATGGCTGAACAAGGATTATATATTATTAAGTAAATCCAATGACGATATGAAACACACTTTATTTTGGTATTTGGATTAAACAACAGTCCGTTTAAAGTACTCAGTGAACAAGAATTGATAATTCAAGCACATGCAAGGATATATGTATAGACAGGAATCCAAATTAAAAATGTAAAGAAGCTGACTAGAAATCAAATTATTCATCAGCCAGCAGGTTCTAAAAATTAGCACTCTTCATAAGATGATCACCTCGTATGAACAAATACGAGTAGCATACAACTCTCTCATAGTTTTTTCCTCAGTTCCTGTATACAACGAAAAATAGACATATATAAATAAACCCCTCAATTCTACGAAAGTATCCAACTCAGGAACGACTGGGAAGGTTATCCAAGTAAACTAATGGTTATGAAACCGTTAATTTAATGAAATACTTAAAATGAAGTTGATGAAACCATCATTAACCTTGAGTCTAGTACTATAAATGGTTGACTTTCGATATGAGACTATCACATGTCTATGTTCCCAGAACGTGTCCTTGAGTTAATCGTGCATAAGTAACCGAGCTTTGATATAATTCTTGTGTAAACGTGCGCTGTCCTAAATTTTCTTAAAGTCAAAGAGACTTGCAAGAAATAACTGTCTGTACGAAACTAATATTTAAGCATATTAAGTAAAATTGTCTTGCAGCAATAGACACTACAAAAACATGACTTTTAGAATCAGTGGTCACTTACCTAATAAAAGCTGAAGAGATTGTATTGATAGTAAAATTTTAGCGTCTAAATTGTTCAGAGTCATTGTATATTTCATTACAGTCGTCGTGTTAGTCAGCTTCAGTCAGTATAATGTATTGAAATTGAATTTAAGAATCTTAATTTAGCCATTGATAAGTATTTTAGTTTTAGCTGGCTTTCGAAAAAAATTAGGAGTTTTAAATTGAATTACTACAAATTTTAGTTATAGAATAATGGTTAAATGACGACGATTTTCGGTCACAGAGTTTTTAATCAAATGATGCAACATCAGAACAAAACATACGAAAATATGTGCTTTTAAATTTGTATCTTCTTTATTTCCATAAGAAAAAAAATGGCTGTTTCTTGTATATGCTTACTAAATACTAAAAATTGCAGCTCAGGCTAGTAATTCCCTCGGGAAGTGTATCATTCGGTCGCAATAAACTTCCTCAGAAGTGATTACTTTTCAAATAAGGTTTATCGGATTTATCAAATCAATGCACATGAGTGAGTGTACCATCAGCATCTCATGCTTGACCCTTGAATCATCTATATAGGACATTCGATGGAACGAAACTCGTGATAATGTATTTTTTTGCCGAAAAAAAAATATCTGTTGCTAGTGGTCCTCCAGCAGCAAATTATCAAGATTTGATGAACACGTACGGCATTTTTCGTTAGGGAATTGAGTCGATTTTTATGTCCAGCCACACTTCTGAAGACTAAAAATACTTCCTAGTACTTTAACCCATAACATCATCGCCCATCCACTTCCCTTTTGTTTACGAAATCGACTCTTTCTCCATTGTTGACTACAGTCCAGGCTCAATGTGCTGACCAGTGTATGAATGTCCATTCAGAGAAAACAACGGAGAATGAACTCAACATCGGCAATTGACATACCCATGGTACTGAATTGCTCAAATTTTGCCTACATTTAATAACAGTTGTTGGGAAGAAAATGCGTTTCAATGATAATTAACATACAATGGTAGTCTGTCCTGGCTTTAGATTGGGTGGGAGCAGATGTGGTAAAATATTTATTTACGGTATGAGGTATTTTCCTCATAATCTTTAGCAGTTGCACACTTCTCAACAGAACTCTTTTACTTCATTTAGTTTTCTTTCACTTTATAAAAAAGGTTCCCGACTGAAATTTTGACGTACCGGAGTGGTCTTATCAAAACCGAGGAGGTTGTGAGCCTGTCACGATCTGTAGCTTACAGACTTGATGTCCTCCTGGCTCTGCTGTGGTGATATCAAAATTATTCATGTCTCCAACACTTAATATTATTATAGTCTAAACTGCTTCATTTCATGTATTGCTTAAATTTTTCAGATGTATGTATTTGTAATCATGTATAGTTCTAGAGACTCTTGCTTACTGTCAAACAAGTATTTGCTTTCGATTTTTTATTTTATTTTAACTGAAATAGTAAACCATCAATTATATTGTAGGAGTAAACCTAGTTTTTTTTGTATTTTTTTGGGTACCTAATGGAAACGCTTCCAATTTCCCTGTTCATGAATACAAATTTACAAAATAATGAGGTGAAGTAAGAATCACAGATATGTGATGTAAAACAAAGAATAAAAGAGATAGTGTGAAATCAATGTCTTGCAAAACGAGAATGACGAATAAGAAGGATCACATGCTTTACGTAGAGTAACCAAAACTTCTATAACTAATGTAGAAATTAGCAACATCATTTTTGCAGGGCATAAGAAAGATAAAAAAATAATTACTTTTAAAATAATTATTCCTCCATCACCATCATTACATTTATTGACCATGGCAAAATAATTTTTTAGCATTCTCTATAACCTCAAAATGATCAATATTTGGCAAATATTTTTGCATCTCATGCGTAATTTCTCTCGGTATTTGTAGCTTAACCTACCTGCATTCAAACCATGCAACTGGAGAGTAAAAAATAGTTTACTATCGTACTCAAAATGAAAGATGCGACGAAAGCCAATCAAATGCCGCGATTTTTTAACATCCGTCTACCTTGAAAGGATATACTGAAAAATTAGTGCCAAGGGGGTCTCTTACTACGGTATACCTAACAAATTTCGTCCCCCAGCTCGGACTAAAATTAGTAAACTATAATTTATCACAAATTACATCATTTTCTCTACGTCTCACACACTTTTCGTGCAAGCTGCGTTTGGCTAATTTGCACGTTAGAGAACATGCATTCATGGAGCTAGAAAATGGTTACAAAATGTTCCAGTTTAATTACTTCACATGTATTAGCTAAGTTGTTTTTCGTTGTTGATGTATATGAGAACCAACATTTGGTCTGTTTATTCAGCAAAAACATTTGATCCGTTCATTCCTTCTAATCATTCCTGCTTTTATTTTACTACGTTTACTTGAGTTCAACTTTTTTCTCGATTAAGTCCGTTGAATGGTGGATTTTATTATCCAAGATGATTGAACACGAATGTATAAAAACAAAAGAACAAAGATTAATTATTGATTTATCAGACACTATTTTTCTTTAAATAACCAAGAAATGCTTTCATCAACCACCGTACATTTTATCACTACCATTAACAAGTTAATGGTTTCTATACCAATATCCTATTATAGCCAGGAAGTGATCAGTATTTTCATAAACGATATCTTATAACCAATTAACAACATTACGTCCCTAATCAAGTAGTACCAACATCGCCCGCGTGTCCGTTGTTTTAGCTAAAGATGTATCGATGAGGGCCTGGCTAATTTGGGCACAGTGAAGATTACGTGCTGAACGAAAATATTCCTTGACTCTGTATTCTGTAGGAGAACTTGATGATCCCCCTAAAATTGGTAACCTTTTTAAGAATTGGATACCTTCCTGATCTAAAATGAACATGCCAAAATACTGTAGGCGATACCAAAACTAAAGATGACCCATGTATAAAGACATCGATTCCGTAGTAACGGAGATAACCAGTAGTAAAAATTTAACAAATTGATATTGGAAGTTGAACAGAGGAACCCAGTAATACCCATAGCCTGGTGTAAAATAAGAATATTTTTTTACCATTTTGATGTAGGGGGAAAATTGCGAACTAACAAACAAATATTTTAAGAGGTTAGCATTATAAACACTATGTTTCACTCCATATACTGCATCGTAATCTAATCATTGAGTAGTTAGGTTTGAAGTACATAACAATAGATCGAACATATTTAGGGCTACAGTATTTTTAGTTCAACTACAGTATTTGGTTCAAATATATTTGGCACCACAGTAATTTTCGTTCTCAAACAAATCTGACTTAGATCACTGGCTGATTTGCATTCGTATCTTATCAGAGTTGTTTCACCTTTTTTGGTCCCGACCAGGTGATAACAATAACGCCAGCACTGCGCATGTAAGTAAGTAATCTACTGAATACGTAAGCAGCTATCAATAATTGACTATGTGTTAGTGAATCATGAAGCAAGACAGTATGTCAGAAAAATCTAAGTGGATGAAAATGAATTTGATATTGATACTGATCACCAAATGCTTGTTCTTAAGTACAAATGGGGAGGAAAAGAGGCTATGCAAGAAATGAGCAATGTAAAGGAAAAGGGGTGTTTGAAAGCAGCAAATTGGGAAGAATTTGATAAAGAGCTTAGAAGACATGTATGGAATAGAAATGGGAATGTAAATGACATGAACAAAGAGATGGCAAAAATGTTGTATGCACAGCACAGCAGATAATTGGGAAAGTAAAGTGTAGAAGATTTACTGGAAAAGCCAAGTGGTTTACGAGAGAGATAAGGGAGGAACGAATAAGAAGAAAGATTTTAAATAAAAAACCAAGTGCGAAAATTGTTTGAGAGACATAAGATTGCAGAAGTGGAATGGCAAGGTGCATGGGATGAGTACAAAGCTCAGCAAAAGAAGATAAAATGAATGATATATGAAGCTAGAGTGAAAGATGAGAGACAAAAAGTGGAAAATCTCAGAAACAAGGGTCTAGATGGAATTAAAGAGTGGTATAATTTCATACAAGGCAATAACAGAAGTAATGAAGTACAAATCCATGAATTAGTAGTTGATGGATGCAAAGTGAGTGATCACAGACAAATGGTGAAAGCAGTTGTGGACTTTGGGGAAGACATTGGTGGAATGAATGAGCCTTTGATAGATCAAAAACCAGTAACTCTTCAGATTGGGTAATATGATTTAAAAATAGAAGATGAAATTACTTGTGTGGAGATTGAAACTTTTTTAAAAAAGGTGAAAAATGGGAAGGCAAGTGGCCCTGATGAAATTCCATATGAGTTATATAAGCAAAGTGGTGGGAGTATAATTGAACTGTTGAGATGTCTTTTTGATGAGATATGGAAGAGTGAAAAAGTCCCAGATGAGTGAAATAAATGTAATGTAGTTTTATTGCATAAGGTTGGACATAAGAATATGAAAGAACTAAATATTTATAGACCTATTGCTCTTCCTGACACAGTAAGTAAGATTTTTTGTGGAATCCTAAATGAAAGGATGAAACATGTGGTAGAAGAACAAGGAGTAATGGGTGAAAAACAGAATGGTTTTAGAAGAGATAGATGTGGTGAAGATAATTTGTTTGTGGTAAGTGAAATAATTGAAAGAAAGAGGAAGGAAAATAAAAAGATGTATGATAGATTAGACCATAGGAAGTTGCTAGACGTGCTAGTGAAAATTGGTTCTAGTGAGAAGATAGTGAACATCGTGAAAAGTTTGTATGAGACTACATGTGCTGTATACAGGCTGGGAAATTTAGTGACGGGACAGGTGAGGAGTGTAAGGGGAGTGAGACAGAGTTGTACACTGTCTCCCTTACTGTTTGGTCTATATACAGAAGAATTAGCAGTACGCCTGAAAATGAGTGATTTTATACTGAAAGTTGGAGAGGAGAAACTAAGTTCTTTGCTGTATGCGGATGACATTGTTGTGGTTAGAGAATCAGAGCAGGAACTGCAAATGATGTTGGAGATTGTGGATGGATACAGTAGAGATTTCAAGGTGAAATTTGGAGGAGATAAAAGTAAAGTCATGGTTATAAATGGTGATGAGACTGACAGAGATAGAGAGTGGAATTTTGGAGAAGTTAAGATAGGCAGAACTAAGGAAAATAAGTACCTAGGATGTATGTTGAGTGAAGATGGATGTGCAAGAGCAAAAGGTGGGAAAGTGGCAAAAGCTATGCAGTGGTGGGGAAGACTAAGCAGTGTGGCCAAATATAGAGCAAATCTATATATTAATACACTTAAAACTAAGTTCGTTATTATGAAGGCGCCGCGACTGGCGGCATCGTGTCTACGAAGCTACTATATATTAGGGGTCGAATTTGCCCTTGTGGCTGGAGATCAAGAAGAACAATAATTTTTTGACTTTGTGACGAGAGATCACGAAGAATAATTAGTAACTAATCAGTAAACGAGATTGTGAAAAGTACGAATAAATATTATCATCCCATTATTTATTAAGCTACTCATACTGCGTTCGCCCTTCATAATGGAGAGGAGAGAATTAGCCAGAGAGAGAGACAAAGAAGATTTTGAGATAGACTAAGAACGGAAGAAAGGCAATCTATTCGAGATATGAACAGGAACTTTATAGTACAAAGAAGACAAAATATGAATGCCACGGATAGAGAGCATGAATTGGTGGAAGCTAGGAATAGAGCAGCTGAAAGAAGAGCTCACATGACTCGGGAGGAAAGAGATGTTTACTTGAACGATTTAAGAAATCGTTACCAGAAAAAAGAACGAATATGAGCCAAGAAGAGATAATTGAGCATAATTCAAATATAACAGCACGAAACAAAGAACGAAGGCTGATCACAATTCAAATAAGCAACAAACAATTTAATATAGGTCTCATGAATGTCATATGTCGCTTCTGTTCTGCTTTTAGATTTCAAGGAGAGCTACTTGATTGCTGTCACAATGGAAAAGTTCGCTTGCCCTCTTTACAAGAATGCCTTCTACTACTTCGAAGATTGTTGGAGTGTGATAATCATGAAGCAAGAAATTACCGAGACAACATTAGGAATTACAATGCAGCATTTTCAATTGCTTCTTTTGGTGCGGATGTAATTATGCCTCCTGGAAGAGGGTCTTAATGTTTCCGCTTGCAGGGTCAGACATATCACTTCATTTCTGGTTTGCATCCAAACAATGATGGGATCTCACATGGGATCAACAGCGCTAATCCTAAGAATAAAGCGAACTCCAAGTGATACAAACTTACCATTCACTTTACATAGAATAGAATTTCCTCTAAGACTCTCGTATTCTATGACTATTAACAAAGCTCAGGGGCAAACCTTCAACAAAGTTGGTAAATACTTGCAGCGACCCGTGTTCTCTCATGGCCAGCTGTGTGTAGCATTTTCGTGATCACGTGCCCAACAAAATGCTAAAGTTAAAGTGGCACATGATAATGGCTGCAAATATCAGGGAGTAAAGTATGGAATAAATTACACCAAAAATATAGCTTAAAGAAAAATTTTGAATGAATAGGAAAATTCTAAAATAATATTTTGATATCATTTTTTCAATATATGTGTTTTCAATATTGTTTCAATATGTGTTACCAATAATAGTGTTTTTTCAAGGATTTGCAAATTGTCGAAAACTGTGTACTGTATAGTGAAATTGTATATAAAATATTCAAATGAAATTATATTTATACCCTAATGTGAACTGCATTATATGAAAACTTTGCATTGTATAAAAATTTGATTTCAAATTACAGTAATTATTTCAAGATTCTTTCCATATCAGAGAATGCCTATTAAATACATTTCTTTCATACATAACCTTATATGCTTGGAAATGAGTTAATTATTGAAATCGTGTATTCTACACGGGTTTCTGATAGTATTTATAAATCTTTTTTGAGATAATCTCTCACTTTTTTTGACTCTCGATTCAGTCTTTTTTCGTTCGAGTGGAGTGTCCATGCTTAAGCTTATTTCAAAGGTAACTTATTTTTCTTGTGACAGTAATAAACAATTAGAATACAGTATTTTTGAGCTGCAATATTTCACCGAACTCTGTATCCACGATTTGGACTCGAGTATATAAGGCTTTGGATCTCTCTAATTTTTTCTTGAAAGGGGCTTATTATAGTGCACTTGTACTCGTACAGCGAAAATGAGTGACTTAATTTAACAGTAAACTGAAATCAAAACCACCAGTGCTAATCTATTCTTAAGAGCGTGACACGAAATCAATTTCCAAAATCCTTGATCTTATACTAAGTGGTAGCCAGGTTACTGGTCAAACTAATTTAAAACATCTCTTTTCGAATTATCAATTAAAAATATCAAAGCATCATGATGAATTTCAACAGAAAAAGGTCCAAAGAAAATTTCTATTTGTAAAAATAAATCGATTGTGTATTCTGGATACCATAATGCACGTGAAAGGGAATTGAATTGCCACAGAAAATTAATGCAATGGAATGATTTCTGATATTTCTTAAGCTTTATCCTTGTTGCTGTCAAAGCTATCGAGTAGACGAGTGTGACACACGGACAGACGGACGGACGGACGGACGTGGCTCTTAGTATAGTATAGTATAGATAGATATATAACCGATCTAATTTTCTCCTATATAAATACTTAGAAACGGAACAAAAAGGAGGAACCAAGCAAGCAAGCAAACAACAAACTGTGTATTATTATACAGTTGAATCAAAAAATATTGTAAAATTCAGTAAGAATTTTTTTCTTGTTCCCACTATTGCTATATAATAATGTCCTCTTCCACTGCGGAGGTCCCATGGTGCAGTGGTGAGAGAGATAAGCTGTAAATCTACGCGACCGGGTTCGAATTCCGGAAGGGACTCCGCTCTGCTGATTTTTCACGAAATATCGTCACTTATCTGATGACGAGTGATGAAATTCCTATAAACATTGGCAAATTCTGTCAAAGAGCAAAATAAATCTAAATGCATCTTCACGATCTCACGATATTTTTACTGCAAGCATGTTTTTCACTCCTTTTTCTTGATACAGAGTTTTGATATGTATATCTCGTAAATTTAGGCATATATTATCGTCTTTTCTCTACAGAAATTTGCTAAAATTTTATCGAAGTATTGTTTTGTATCATGATTTCTATGTAACACAGTAGCTTTTACAATTAGTTATTTACATGCATGTTTCATGCTTGCTTGATCTGCCACAAATATCTGCATTTTGTAACTAATTTCACAGGTTTTATTTATTAAATTGGCCCTTATTTTGGTTCTTTGATATAATTTAGAACTAAAATTATAACAATCACCTTCTACTCGTCATTTTACATCTGACAATATATCTATACTGCTTCTTTAGCCTGCTGGTATGTTATTTCTCATAATTGTTGATGGTTTTGAGATATTTCAGAGTAACTTAAATTCTGGTTGTGGAATCCATAGACTATGCTGTCCAATGAATGTTGAGTGACACCTCATATAGGAAACAGCGGGGCTCATTGTCTGGCAGTTACGAGAAAGTATGAGAATTTAATCACGACTTATACAACATGGAAAGGAAATGGATTGGATTAGAGTTTCATTTCATTGGTTGTGTACCGCCAATAAGTATAAGCAAGGAAACCATTTTAACGAATCCAACTTCTTCTTTCTCACAAATTTTCAAGTCAAAAATCACAATTTAGTGTGTCAAATGGGATCCCAATGACATAAATGATCTCGTATACTACCACAGGAAAAATTCACTTGTTTTTTGACGGATTGTGATTATTTTCCTCATTTTCATGGTCATCGTGGAATTTGAAATTAAAGGAATTTAAATATTGAAGCTGAATCAAGCTAATGACATGAAAACAAGTGGTTTCTAGTTATCCCCACCGGTAATGTCTACAACACAATGCTTAAGATGCATGCATAACATATATGAAAATAGAGAATGAGGTCATGAGATATTGTATTTAAGATACGCCAATATCTATTAGAAAATGACATGGTAAAGAACCTTAATTTTGTAAGATAATTTTTTATTGCCGTTCACATAGACGCTGACACTGAACACATACCTCTATATAATAATACCTATATATTTATAAAAATATCTAGAAATACATGCATCAACATGAACACAATGTCTATTGTTGAATGAGTAATACAAAGTTTATACTGGTTCAAACCACTGTTTCTGATTCTTGTGTCATAATTTCTATGTTTTTATTTTAAACATATATATTTTGGACAACATTGGAAAATTATTCCAAGACAAGGAACTGTTTCTAATGCCGAATAAATAATTCAGTTGAGCAATATTCGTTAAATAATCATCGATGGCTCTATATAGCAACTAATTTTTCTTATGTAATTGTGATATATGTTATAAACAAATAGAAACTCCTCTATATTGAATAAATATTTGTATGTGAAATAGATTTTATATTTTAGTGTCCATGATTATACTAGTAGACCCACACATGAAAATTCACGTGATTTTTGCTGAATGATTTGCCAGTGGACTCAGGCTTTACGAAGGACTTTCCATATTGATAGATTTGCCTTTGGTTCTTGCAATGCATGGCTTACAATACATATATCGAAATACATATTCATATCGAAATCCTTAAGTGCATGACAGAGAGATGGACCAAGCAAGGTAGCAAAAAACCGTGAATTGTTATATATCATAGTTGAATTAATAAATACCGTAAAATTTGCTAAGAATTTTTTAATCGTGCTCACTATTACAGCGTAACTCCTAAGCAGCGAACTAACCATTTTTATTTGAGCTTAGAACGCATACGCTCTTTAGGAAGAAGCATTTAATAATAATGTTTGCCTTCAAATAATGCATTTTTTTAATTTTCTGTTTGGTTGATTGACCTACAACCGAAAGAAATAATCTTGATTTGACAATTAGCTTATTGTTTAAGTCCAAGCATCTAAATTTTAAATCGTTATGCAATATTGGGTAAACTTCAAGGAAAAATACATGAACTCATCATATTTATATATAATATAAGGCTTTATTTTCAAGTGAACAAACAAAGTAATAGGATTATTGTCATTTAAAACGTACATATCCACACGTTAGAAAGCAATGTTATAAGATAGCTAATTTGTTGATTTAATTAAATTGCCGAGGTATTATTGTCAGAGACAGTGCCCTATTCCTTTAGTCCAGTGATTCTCAAACACAGTGCCGCGGCGCACTAGTGTGCCGCGAGATCAAATTTAGTGTCCCGCAAAACAAAATAGCGTCACAAAAATCTACGTAAAGCTTTCATAAAATTTAAAACTAATTTATTCTCATATCCCGAAGAATTTAAATTATTATTCAAAATGTTATATTTTAGTAAGTTAAAAGTTCAGGTTGAGCACTGCAAGCAGTGCCACGAACACTAAATTGTACCGTAATTATTGCAAAACATTGTAGATCTCAGTATTGCACTTTATTATCATAATTATATGAAACGGAATTAATTATAGCCTTTATCTCGAGAACAAATAGAGAACTACATTTACTTCAATGTACGAGCTTTTTCTTCATGTCATGTCAATAATTTTCGTTTAACTTCGATTAACTTTAGATTACTTGCTTGCTATCATTTTACCTTCACTATCGAGGGGAATTATACGATAAATCAAGTCAACGAAGTGCTTTTATCTGCATATAAGAAATATATTATGAATAGCGCAAGTTCAAAAAATTTTCACTGTTTCTTCTACCATATTTTAAAGCTCAATGAAACAATTTGAAAGCTAGCACAGCGGCGTGACTGCCACCACTGTCCTGCCACCTAATTAGTTCATCACTGCCTGTTATGGAATACCTGAATGACAGTGTGTGTTAACAGTTTTATAATATAACTCCCCTTCTCAATAACGATGGAAAAGTTCATAAAAAGAAAAGTACTAAGTGACGATTGTGAGTCCACTAACAGCAAGCAAATGACAAAACTCGTCAACTCTAGTGCAAAAAAAGCTAAAGTTCACCACGACCGAAGATACAAGGATGAATATTTGCAGTTAGGATTCTCTTGGACTGGATCAGTTGAGCGGCCAAGTCCATTATGTGTTGTTTGTGGTGATACGTTGTCCAATGAATCGATGGTGCCAAGTAAATTAGAAAGACATTTCACTACTTAACATTCCTATCTCAAAAATAAAGATGTCAGCTATTTTCAAAGATTGCTAAAGCAGCAAACAAAGCTACAAAACCTTTTCCAAAATACTTTGAACGTATCAGAACGAACTCAACTTGCTTGCATCGAATTGGCAGAACTGATTGCAGTGAAATCTAAACTTCATACTCTTACTGAGTCAGTTATTTTGCCCGTTTGTAAGAAGGTGGTTAAATACATGTTAGGAGAAAAAGCTGAAACGGAAATAAACGAAATACCCCTATCAAATGATACAATAAGGAGAATTTCAGATTTATCAACGAATATTGAAAATAAAGTACAGAGCTTAATGAAAGTGTCAAAATTTGCCTCAATAGTTGATGAATCGACTGACATAAGCAACAGTGCTCAGTTGCTTGTATTTGTGCGTTCAATCCATGAAGGTGAAATCATCAATCAGTTTTCGTACTGTAAAGAGATGCAAACAACTTGTAAAGGTCAGGATATTTTTGATGTTGTGACAAGCTATCTTGAAAAAATTAATTTGAGCTGGATGTCTTGCGTTGGCATTTGCACTGATGGAGCACCATGATGGTTGGCAGTATTAAAAGATTTTTCATTAGTACAGAAAGAAAATCCAGAAGTCATTCGTACACATTGCTTTTTACATCGAGAAGTTCTAGTGCCAAAAGTAACACAGGAAGATTTGAAAGAGGTGTTGCAGCAAGTTATTCAAATAGTCAACTACATTAAAAGTAAACTATTGAAGTCGAGGGTGTTTGAAGCATTGTGCAAAGACATAGATTTTAATAATACTCGTTTACTGATGCATACCGAAGTTCGATGGCTCTCGAAAGGTAAAGTCTTAGCTCGTGTTTTTGATTTAAAGTTTACACAACTAATTGATTGCATTTTTTGAAAAAGAAAAGACTGAACGATTTTGTAACGATCTCAAATGTGATTTTTGGATGTCAAAAATGGAATATGTGACAGATATATTCTGTCATCTTAATACTGTTAACAGTAGCATGCAAGGCCGAAAGGAAAATATCCTCACCTGAACGGATAAATTGGTATCTCTCAAAAAGGTGAAATTGATATGTTCCCTACAATGCTCAGCTATTGCGAAAAGAAAATGATCCCTATTATAGTATACACCAGCTTGGCTATAGTAGTATACAGTACACCACCAGCTTGGTCGACACCACCAGCTTGGTCGATTTACCACCAGCTTGGTCGACTGGTGAGCGAATCTGCTTGCGAGCGGAAAGACCCGGGTTCGAATCTCGCAGCCGACATGGTTGACGCGGCTAGAAATATGGCATGGGACTTGGATAAAACAACCGAATAATTATCGAAGTAATTATCCGACCCAAGAATGGGCCAGAAGGTTCGTTCCTATAGCCTCATTCTATTCTATTCTATTCTATTCTAGTGAAACATTTGTCTACACTCGGAGAAAGCATTAACCATTATTTTCCGTCATTGAATACAAAGAAGCACTTATGAATTCGAAATCTGTTCACTGATTTTCCTCATGATGAAAAACTTCAATTACATGAAAAAGAAGAATTAGCAAGTCGTTCAAATTTTTCACTTACTATCTGTGAGAATTAGGGTTTTCTATATTGTATAATATAAAAATAATAAAGAGAGAAAGACTACACTCCACTGAAGAACAAATGAGAGTGTGCTTACCCCATGTACGCCCAAGTATTGAGGAGGTTGCAAAATATCACCAAGCACACGTTTCACACTAATAACGGCGAGTGGAAACAACCAGCACTATAAATTTTAAACCAAATTAAAAGGTAAGTTATGTTATTCACATTTAAAATTTTTCCCTCTGAGGCTTAGATCATTTAAAAAAATGTAGCTATAGTATAATAATTTTCCATAGTTCACAGTACGTTTGCAGTATGTGGGCCGCGACATTTTCAATGGTTGATAAATGTGCAGCGAGTTACAAAAATTTGAGAAACACTGCTCTAGTCCATTTTTGAGGCATTCCCGAATTTCATGTGGTTTTCTGTTATTTAACTGATGTACAATGAAGGAGTTTTTTATTCCATTTGCATGCAGGTTGTCATTTCCACTGAAGCAAGGGGTATCTTCAATAAATTTCAGCACTGTGTTTAACGATGTTTCTGCTTGAATCCACGATATCTTAGAGCAGCTGCCATCGTTATTGGGTTCACCTGCGCTGCTATCTTGGTTAACGAGACACTCAATGCTTTCATGATCGCACAATGCAGGAGATATTTTATTACGATCTTCTTCAATCCAATGATCTATACCCTCATCATCAAGAGTTTGTAGTGCTTTGTTTGTAGCATCAAAATTCAGAATGTCCTTGAGCAACTGTACATCTGATGAAGTATGTTGGCCCTTGTATTTTCCAGGATCTTTATGTCTTCCACCCATCCTTCTGTTGATAAATTCAGAATTAAGGTTAGCCAGGCATTTAAAAGAGTTTCATATTTAAGATCATCTCATGCAGACTTAACTGTTATAATGGCATTTTGAATTTTGAAATATTGTTAAAAATCTATTGGATCAGTATTTCGCTGCATCATTTGCATCATGAAACGCGTTTTTATAGAAACATTTTAGATTTTTAATAATGCCTTGGTCCATGGGTCGGATCAAGGAAGCAACATTTGGGGGCAGGTAACAGGCAAAAATGTAGCCGCAATCAGAAACAAGTTCTTCATCAGGGTGTGCGCTACAATTATCGAGGAGAAGCTCTCAATTCACTTTGGGAGTACTCAATTGCTACATATTTTCTCGTGCAGCAGGAACAAGCTCTTCGAAAAACCATATTTTAAAAACCACTTTATTCATCCAAGCATTTTTTTGGGGACGGTAAACATCAGGTAAATGTGGTACTTTTTTTATGTTCTTAGTCACTTGGATTTACCGATCACTAAAAGTCTTATTATGTGCTTTGTGATACATTGGCACAAGTTAACACTGATAATCTCTCTTTATTCATTTTGAAACCTGTAGTGGCTCTTTCATCATTTGAAGCAAGCGTTTTCACAGGCAGACATTTTTAATAATGTCCCGTCTCATTGCAGTTATAAATTTGATCTGGTGTTAGATCATATTCCTCCATAGATTTTTCGAAAGTATGCCTAAATTTTATTGCTGCCTGCGAGTCAGCAGAACATTTTCCCCAGGAAATGTTTAACTGTCGTATACATACCGATTTTTGAAGCTACGTAACCAACCTTGACTAAATGCCATTTTAGAAATTATGTTAATTTCCTCTTTTAATGCCTTAGCTTTAGCAATGAGAATAGGGCCTAATATCGGCATACCTTCCGACCGTTTCTTTGAGAACCAAGCAGACAAACATTTATAAGAAGCAATATCTTTTGGTTTACGTAATGTTTTTCTTTGCGATTTCACACCTTTTTTGTTGTTAAAGTGGCAGCTATAATTTTCTCCCTCTTTTTCTTGATCTCGTAAATTGTAGTTTCACTAATACCAAACTGTTCTTATTTATCCTTATGAAGCATTTTCTTTTCCAAACTCTGCAAAACTTCACGCTTTTCGAAAAGAGTCAGTGTCTTTCGTTTAATGTTTACTGCAATCTTGATGGGCAACTGCTGTTAAATACCTTTAGATTAATTTAGAATTCAAAAAGCTGGAAAATAAACGAAACCGAGTACAGAAACAATAGTTTAGTACACCACCGCCATTACGAGTGGCTGCAAATTCCTCAGTAATCAATAGATGGCGCCACTATATGTATACCTTCGCTGTTTAGGAAATATGTAATGTTGTTTGGATATACCCTATTTTACAGTATTTCTTTCTCTACGATTACGCTTTCAGGGTTTATACTGTATTTCAGTTATTTTAAGGATGCAGCTGATCATTCGCTGAGTTTAAAGTTCACCCAGTTTCTACGACAACTGGACTCAGCTAAATGGTCTTGCAGCAAATTTTAGGGCAAAGATTTGCATCGATTCTTAAGGTATGCATGATTAAACTTACCCTTTTCAACTTATCAGCAGTACCATGAGTTCATATGAAAGTGAAGAGACACCCCTGTTCATGATTGAATCGGCGTTTAAATGGCTTTCAATTTTTTTAGTGATTACTAACGGTTAAATAATGCAAGTCAACTTTTTTAGCAGGGCTGAGCGATGGAAATGATTTGACGTCTTGTGAAATAGTTCCTTATTATAAGAGAAAAAGAGCCTACAATTTGTGAAGAACTTCATGTGTTTAAATTGTCAGACAAAGTCGTTTCTCTACATAATTTTGATATTACATATTTAGTGCACACAATCTAACAAGCATACGAATTATGACATACGAATTCTCGGGTATTCATCCAATAGAGTGTGGCACTTAATATAAGTGCTGTTTTGTTTCTGTCCTCTTCAGCATTAGACTTCACTGAAGAGGTTATTGTTTAAATGTTAAGGTCATGTGCATTCCACCGTGAACTTGTTTTTGTATATGTGACATATGGATATCTAACGGTTTAATCATTTTTTATGCTGATCAATTTATTTAGATGAATAACATGTTAATTAAAGTTATTAACTTTCTTCTCGGTAAAATATATCTCGAAAAATATTCCGAATTGGTACGTATAATTGATGGTGTTCACCTTTACCTACCGTTTACTTCAAGACCCACTCATTACATTAAACAAAACTCTTCAGAATTCTCATTTTTCCATTCATAGTTGCGGAATGTACAAAAATTTTATATGTACCCTCGTCTTTTCATTCTGGACATTTAGTTGAAAGCAGTTTTCAGTTAGTTACATTGAGTATGAGTGGACTATGTAACTGAACGTATGAGTGGAACACTCCAAAACTAAAACATGATATAAAAATTTCGTATGTCCCTATATACTCGTATATCCTCGGTAACGGTTAGAAAAGCCAGGAGTCAATATTTAGTGGTATGTTTTCGGGAATTCAAATTTGTTATTGACATTGACCTCTGGCGCTTTGCAAGTCTGTTGGGTTCCGGTAGCCATAGCCACGAAATGGATTCACACTGAGCGAACGATTGATAAGTTCCCGGAACATGAACAAGTACAGGTTGAGGCAACATACCACTTTTTTAAAAGCCCTTACTTTGTAGAAAAGGAGTTATGTTGTCCCACTCTGTACAACGAATTCTAGGTCTACCGTGTGTGAGGAAACAATGTTTTCTTATTTTCTGTTTCATATTGCATCATAAATTTATCAAATAATTTTTATCATTTCAAATTCATTTGAAAATATTATTACAGCGCCTTAATACATATATCTGCCGTTTTCCATCACTATTGGTATTTTTTGACAAAGGCTAGTGGGAGAAAAAATCTAGTTCAATATTACGTTTTTTATTTCAAGAAGAACTTATTAATTGAAACAATGACGTTTGGGATCTAGATTCAACGTCACTGGAGTAATCGACGGATAACGTCGGTAGCGCTACTCCAGGTTGAGCCCACTGGCATTCTTAAAGATGTTTTAGGGTTGTAAACTAATCTTTAGTTAGGTTGTTTCTATTGCAAGTGAAAAACGAATCTTTTCCCTACGGGTTTGTACCATATACCTAGCGACAGACAAATGAAAAAAATATATCAAGAGAAAGAGTTTCTACGATAGGAAGATAATCATATATTCATGCCATAAAGCATAACGTTAGCTTTTCTTAACTTAGAATTTATATCCAGCCGTAGGGCATATCATTGGCAATTAAAGTTTTATGTTACGTGTAAAATATATAATTAGCAGTTAATAGTAGAGTGGAGAATTAAGTTTGCAGTTTTTGCCTATACTTTATTTAAAGTGTTATATACATTAGAAAATATACAACCCAGATGCGAGAACCTTTTACAACTCTTTTTTTCAGAGTGGTGGACATCATATCAATATTGATGTGTCACCTCTCATCTAAAGCTGACTGATACTGTTCTAATTGTCCCTGCAACTCACCTAGAAAAAGAATCTGTCCTGTGGTCTCCCATACCGCTACTGAACCAGGTCTGGTGGCCGGCAGATCCAACTCGTGGCAACGAGTCGAACAGTCCCACATCGCCGTCCGCAGCCGTTGGCTAGGCATCACGTTGGAGTTGATACGCCGCCATGAGAATGTCACCCCAACACAGGAGATTCTCCGACTGAAAAGGCATATCAAGCTGCTTGAAAGAGTCGACTGATGATGAGTATGGGATGGATACTGGGCGTGAAATCCTGCGCAAGGTGTGGACATTCACTATTTCTGATTGAACTTTACAATCAGTTTGCAGTAGGTCGGATTATAATACATGAAACACAGCACAGTGTACTCCAGTTAGCTTAGTAACTTTGCTGGACTGGTACTCGCACCTTTTCCATTTGAAAGTACCTAGAATACGGTAAATTTTGCACATAAATATACCCGTTATATATAACGAATGTTAATAAATTTCCATTATTGTTTCATTCACCTATGATGGAATTGAATATTTTATGTGCACGAAAGCATCTCTTGAGCAACCATTGAGTTTAAACGGAAAATAATTTCTTTTGCATCATATGAGCTCGATATATGTACTTGTACTTGGTAGATCGTTTAGGCTCGGCAATTCATTGAAAAAACGCTGGAATATTATTCTACAGTTTGTTTGTTTATGATGTTCACAGTTATCTTGCATTATTATGTGACATGGTATATTTATTTCTACGTATATCGCGGATTTGAATGACTTCAATTTGTATGGATATTTTATATATATGAAAAAATAACCTTGCAAAAATTGTATGGATTCTGTTCTACGCCTGGATAGCTTATATTATTTAATTTTTCATGAAGTCAAAATTATGGTAACTCCGTATTCCCTAGTTTATATAATTGAAAAATTGTTTTCACTTTAAGAGGGACTTTTAATACAGACGCATATACTTTTCGTCAAAATTATTTTGTTACATTTCATTTTTTGTGTTCTGCTTGTAGAATGTATTTTATGACCGTGTTCAGATATGTATGATATTATTATTTGTGTGTAATCTCTGTATGGGTCTTTTTTCATTTTTCTAAGTGGATGTTGCAGTTTATGTATGAAACAGTGTTATGAGGGCCCTCATAGATTGTATTTCAGAGTGTGTTCCAACTCTCCAAAATACATTCAAACTTCAAAAAATCATTAAACTTTTGTCGCGCTGGAAAGCCATTCAGCTTAGATCTCACTGATGTACCGTACATGATTCATTTGCGTAAGCTGAGGTAGTCCGGTGGCAGCCGGACTTGTTTAGTTTTTTGTTTTCACGTTCGTCCTCTACCGGTTTTAGGCAATTGATTTTCAGGTATACCAGGTTTTCCTACATGTATTGAAATTTTTGACTTTGCATTTATCGATATTCAACACATTCACATGAATGAATGAGCAAAACACAAAGTTTGTTGCAAAACGAATACTAATGTACATAATTTCACATAGATATTTGCGCGATTATGTATGGAACTCGTACACAAGTTCAAACATTTGATTTTCTATGACTTTCTTCTGTGTCGATAGTAGATGCTAAACCATAAAATCTTTTACTTCTATATTACTGGTTTACTGAAGTTATTGCAGACCGCAAAATAATAACATCATATTAATTTCGTCAAACTAAAAGTCTTAACAAAATGCGTACCGGTCTCTAAAATACTGTTGAAATTTCAGACCAGTTCATTGAGTAGGTATGTGGATTTTTACGATAAATTAAATTCTATCAACATATTGTGGTAATGATTTAAAGATGAAGTAATATGAATGAGGATATTATTCACGATCATTATTACCGGTGATGTTCAAAGTACAATACAACAGAAAAAATATTTGGCTCCATTCCCAGTTAAAATACGCGTTTAAAGAACTAATCACGATCACTATTCAGGAATGCTTCCCTCGTAAAGCGTCCGTCTTGGTTTTTCAATAATGTTGCAACTCCCAGTGAGTTCCGTTTACTGGTTGCCACATAATTAGCAATAGTAATATTTTAACAGAATGGAAACATTTGAGCTCATTTCTGTCTATTTGATAGTTGCAACGATTAAAATATTTTAGTTCATGGGTAAAATGTAAGGATTACATTTGCTGCTGGCAAGTTCATTATTAACCAACGTTCATGTTATTTATAGGAAAGACATTTGTTTTAGACTGCTTAAACGATAAGACAAGCTTCCAACCATACTAAGAAAACTCATTTTACCCGTTAAATAATGATTACTTGAATAGTTGTTTGCAATTTGGTGCAATAAGATCATCAGAATTATGAGGAAAAGGAATTGTAATGCACGTTCACTTCTTACGACTCGAATGGACGCCAGTGCTAGAGAGAAAGCACAGCAGTATTGTGTTCACTGACTTCACCGGGAGTACGCCGGAAAGAAAAACTTATGCTGGGATATTTGTTTTGACAGTGGAAAATGATTCCCTTAAACTTCAAGTTTTTGGGATTTACTTGTAATTCAGAGTATTTGTACTATCAAGTAAAACTTTTGCAACGTAGTGTATGTGTAGCTGGTTCCAACTTTAATGGAATTGATCTTAATTCGATGGTATGAAATTAGGAATCATACTATGACCGTTGACGTTGTTGGGAAAGATTTTATTGGCTAACGTTTTGCTACGGAGATTGCATCCACGTGTTTGGTAGCTTACAATATCTTGATTGGGCTGGCTACTCAGTTCAATATTGTATTTTACTAAATTTTGAATAAATGATCTGAATAATTGTATACGAGGTAGGTGAGTTCGTAAAAATAGAGTTATTGTAACAAAAACCTGTTTGACAGCGCTACTCTCAGCAAAACAGAAAGTTTCAACACAGTTACTCAGTTTGCTAAATAGTTACCTAATTTTGATCAAGTTCCTTATGGCTTGTGTGAGTTTTTTCCGATTCTACAGATCCGGCAACATATGTGTAAGGGTGTCATCCCATACATTCATTGTTCGTTTAAAGCTCTGGACATACAATGTTAAGTAACTGAGCTCCCGGTGCAATGCCGGCAGGTCTCATTACCGCTTATCCTACCATCGGAAAATGACGATCTGGATGGTTTACATTCCTATTTAATACATAGAAAAATTAATAACAATACCTAAATAATTAAGTTATAAAACCCATGGTATACATAATGCCTCTTAGCGTATTAACAAAATAATCAGAGGTTGAAGGGGCTCTTCACTCCAGGTGCAGATGAATTCACAGAGTTTAGTTCTTGATTGAGACTATAATAATAAGATGGGTCAGCCAGCGAGATGGCTTTTTGTCTTCACCCTCAGTCGTGAAGCACGATGGTGCCTAAATGAAACAAAAAAATACTATAGTGTGTTCTAAAAGAAACTGGCTATTAGGGATATATTCTCATACAACAAGATAGTAACTGACAAGATGGTTCTAGTGATAGCTCTCGCAGTCATTACCTGTAAGCTCCAATCCAGACTCACGTCTGATTCTAGGACGGGATTCTACCTCAATACACCAATTACTGCTAATACAAACAAGAAACACAAAGTACAGATATTACGATTTTAAAAACATTACGACATTAAGACCCTTAAAATAAGAGAAAATAATAGAAAAAGGCAATAGAAACGAGCCGTTTGGCCCATTCCTGGCTTGATACCCAAGTCCCATACTGTCCAAAGTAAGGGCATCACTCATGCACGTATATCTTAATCCCATAAGTCAATTCAGTCACGTACACGAACTTGACTCGCGCACAGGCATTTCAGCCACGCGCATTTATCTCAGTCCTACACTGGCCCCGGGAGTTAGGGACATTGAATCAGTACGTTATAATACTGGGGGTTTCGTAATCCAATATTACTCGAGACCATTTTTGAATATGTTCACAGTGCAAGCAGATACGATGTTTTCGGGCAGCTGGTTCCAAGTTGCAGCAATTTTAACAAGAAAGAATTTCATAGCTTGGGATCTCTTGAAATTTCTCAGTACTAGTTTTGGGCCGTTATTTCTGGTTCGCATGTAACCGTCTCTTTCGAAAAGCTGTTCCAGGGTAACATCGTTAAGGCCGTTGAGATACTTATAGGTCTCAACTAGTAGTCCTCGCAGTCATTTCTGTTCTAGGGAGATAAGTTCAAGGTGTTGAACACGTCTTTTGTAACTAAAATTGCGGAGTTCTGGAATCATTTTCGTTGCTTTACGCTGATTTTTTTTCAATTTTATTATTGTGTCTTTGTAGGGTAGAAGACCAGAGTTGCATTGCATATTCCAAATGTGGCTGGACTAGAGCTTTATAGACCTGTAAGATTATGTTCTTTGACTTTTATTCAAAGTTTCGTGCAATGAAACCAAGAATCTTGCTGGCATTTCTGATGCTTTTTTCAACTTGTTTGTCATGTTTCAAATTTTCAGTGACAATGACATCTAAATCTCTTCGTTGCTGGATTCTTCAATGGATATGTTATTCATCGTGTGTTGGAAATGCCGGTTATTTGGTCCAACGTGCATTGGTAATGCAACATAAATCCTTTCTTTCAAAGGAAGCTCCTTTCAAAAAAGAAATAATGTTATTGTACCCAGCATTAGAGCTACAACTTATTACAAAGACTGTGTAGATATTTTACTTGTTTTTCTGAATTTAAATGATATTCGAGTAGAGATAGTAAATATTTCAATTATTTTTTCAGATGACATTCAAAATTTTTGTTGAAACAGGAACTAAATGAGCTGCAGTGTACTATGAAACTGTTGCTGATGCAGCTGTTTGAAGTTGTATTTATTACTAAGGGATATGAACTGATATTAGGTGTAACAATTATATACCGTATAGGATTAGAAAAAGAATAAGAGAAAAAACGTTCATTTTATAGATTGTTACAGATAATTTTAAGTGATAATATCTACGAGGTTCTGCAGTTTACTCACAATTGTACTCGAACCCCCTTTGCAGTGACGACTTAATAAAATTTAGCGTAATTAATCTAATCTGATGTCCTAACTCAACCTCACGCAAACGGGCTTCAGATAATAGAAGTACACCTAATTATATGGGATACCTATATTTAACTATATAGCGTTCAATTTTCATTTAATTATGATCAGTAGTTCACAGAAGAGTTCATTTAATTTTGTTCCTTATCAGTAGGTACCGTTGCTCGATGTAGCCAACAGTTTCGACCACTTATCTATGAGCTTTATTTGTCTGGGTACTAGTACGACTATTTTTAACGGTTTGCATTTCATTTCGTGAACTCACGTTGATTTCAGGTAACTCGGCGGCCAGGTAAGAAAGAAAGCTGCACGGAAAGTTCATTTTTCTTGTGTAAGAAAATTGTCAGAAAATTGTCTAGGCTAATTCGCTACGCTGGCTATAGTTCTCGGTTATGAAAATAAATATGAAACTAAACTAAGGTATACAGGCTGCGGCGAGCAAATGATCCGATTTTTAGATCTCTATAACATTGTTCTTATTCGAAAAAATAGTTTTATTGAGAAAAAACTGTATGATCGTCTTAGTAGATACTTTGACCACTTCTTACTTGATGAAGCACCCTCATCTGCCATAATAGCTTCGATATGACCTCGGAACCTACTGCAGCTATTCCTGACGACCTCTCTTGAAAAGCTGGTGAAAACCCACTTGACACGCTCAATCAATTCGCTTGGTTCAGCATGAGGTTCGGGTGGTGTTCCGTTTGACTGCACCCCATCCAAAAATAACATTGGATTGAAGTTGTGGCAGTTGGAAGGCCAGATATCAGGATATACGATGCCATAGAATTGCTTTGATAGCCATTTTCTCCGATGAATGATCCATAATATGTCATTTATATTAAGCCATTTTGCAACATCGGAATTATGGTGTCCAGCGTGAATTTACATCAATACTGCGTGCATTTTAACAGATCTGGGCATTTAAACTACACTGCTGATGCCATGACTGCACGTGTCTACAGCATAGATACTACTGAATACTGATGTCCTGGTTAAATTTTCGCCTGTTGGATGGCGGGTATTAATGTGGCCACAGAACGTTCCAAAGTAAAAAGGCTATTTGTCCACTGCACCCTGTAAATTAGGAAATGTTACATTTCCTACCGACATTCTATTAGTTTTGACTGTTATCTGACAACTGCAACAGTATTGGCTGAACTGACAACGTTCCTGGTGAAGGAATGTCACAGCATTTTTGGTCGGATAAAATTTAGCGTAGTTCTGGAGCAAAGAAATTCATTGGCAGTTGTGGCATAACCTGTTTATCAAACTCCGAACAAAGTAAAAGTCATTGACAGAGAGAGTAAACTGGTTGAATATCGCCCAAAAATATGATGTTACCGGGTGAAAAATTGACACTTGTCACGTTCTGATGATCCTTATAATGTTAACTCTTTGGTCCGTCTATACATTATTAGTGAATTACCTTCGGAGAAACTTTTTCTGATGTCTGATACAACCTGAAAAATTTATACGGCGTGAAACTTTCCTGGAACAATTCATCAGTGAGTTTTCATTGAACAATTGCGAAGTGTGAAATTTTAATTTCGTAATCTGGTGGTCATGACGGTTCATCTTGAGTGCATCGAATGCTAATGCGATTGTGCACAGATACAAAATCAAGCATCTGATTGGGAAAACTCGGTGGTTGCTACACTTTAGTACTCGTGATCAATAATCACATCAAATTGACGCGTCGCTCAGTATTCCAATCTTTTGCCAGGACTTATGAAATGACCGTAGCGTTAAGATTGAATAGAAATAAAACGTTATGTAAGCACACACGGCAATTTTATTTTACCGATAAATGCTACTAACTCTCAATAATATTTGACCATTAAAAGTAATTCTGTCGAAATCAGGTTCGCTTCGAACCAGCATCCAGGCTGATAGTATGAACGGTTAGTTTGCAGCGCAAACAAAATTCCGAAAAAATATTCTCATTTAGGCATTGGGGAGTAGCACTGAACATACTGTATATAATTAAAGTTGCTCTAAGGATATTGAAACAAAGAGAATGCAACCACAAATTTCCTGCTTTCAATTTGTTCCAACAAAAATGCCTTATTGTCAGCACTAAAACAAAATCCATCTTAAAAAATATTTAGTGCACGTCAGATGTGAATAATGCACATTATCCTTGCCCTAGCACTCTATTACTATGATACTTGTAACTCCACCTGATCATCTTGAGTGATAACTTCACAAGGTCGCTCAACCCAGTCACTTTTACCATAGATCCACCGTGCACAAATATAGGTGAGTTTTACTTGGAGACTAAGACTTGAACTGATCAAATTTACATATTATATTAGGGATACATATGGAACCGTCATAGGGAAAGTCTACAAGCAGACTTTGAATTTTAAGAACGACAAGATAAGTTCTACGGCAAATTTCCTACGAAAAATTAAGCACAATAGTATATCAATCAGGTACCAGATTGTTCATTCCGACAAAGGTTTATGATGTACACACTGCATATACAGCAAAATGTGTGTATATAAGTGGGGAGAAATTATTTAATAAGTTTCTAAAAAAGTCAAAGAATTTTATTGCTACTTGGCGCTAGTAATAAAAACATTAATAACGAAATGATTGGAAGTTGTTGCTGAAGAAAAACATACATGACTGAAAACTAAATCATATTATGATTTGATTTTTTAAGATTATTTCATAGTTCTACGTTTTAGCAACGAAAAGTTGATACGAAAAAAACTTCTGTAATATTTGTTTTCCTGACATTTTTCTTATCGTACGCACATTTGAAAGACAATAAGATTTTTTAGCCAGGTGAACTTTATTAGATATCATTGCAATAAAAAAGTGTAATTTTTCGATGATGCCAACAATTTAGGCTGGTATCAATAAACGAGAAATCCCTTTTGTATGATTAGAAAACAATGGGATATTGGTAGGAAGGATACTAGGCAGTGTTCGGGAATGCAAACCGTGGAAAAATACAGGGAAAGAAAGAGAGTCGTAGGAGACTGGGAAAAGTCAATTGGATGAAGTTCAGTGTACAATATCTTCACAAAAAATATTATATCAGAACATGATTAAAATTTTGTAAGAAAACCCGTGTATATCTTACTTAGTAATTTAGTCGTACTGAAACGGCAAACATAAAATTAGATTAGTCAGCTTGTGATGTCATAGCGTCAACCTGTTATTCACCGAACATGAGAATTTCAAAAAGAGGCTTGAGAGAAACCGAGTATTTAATCAAAGAAAACTTCACCATTGTGATCATTTGCTAGGTAGTTATTAACTGGAGTGTTAGACACCCCTTAATTTTCCTGATGTCACGATGTAGTTGAAAAATAACAATGTTACGGAAGGCAAGCTAGCATGTCGTATTGTCAGATGTTACAGTAAAAAATTTGTTTATAGAAATTAGTTCTAATGAGCGGCTTAAATAATCAATAAGTTAAGACACACACAATAAGGCACAATAAATAAAACAATAAGTATACGGAGTGGTTTTAAGATTTGGAAGACTTTCGCCTCATTTGCTTTATAAAGAGTTTAAAATTTAATAGTTATGAATCGATGGCTGAAATTTTGACTGTGATCTCTAATTGCTGACTGAGAAAAAGAAGCAAATGGGGTTGATTATGAATTTATTTTTCATATTGAACCGTCAGCAATAGCAGGAATGTATGGATTCCCCACTGTCCGTTATTATATTTATAATTACAAAGGGTTTTAGTGCTAATTTTGATGAGCTATCGACGGAAATATCACAATAGGATCAATGACATGTTTTCTGTATTGTAACCGATTGTAAACTGTGAATTATCCGACTTAACAGGCCTCGCATAAGTTAAAAGATTCCATGAATTATTCACATTTTCAGGTAACTGATTCAATGCTGTGTTGATAGTTTTTGTATATTTTTTATACCATTCTCAAAACTGTCATCCAATTATTTCACATTTTTCTTGTTACTTATATCATTTATGGAGGGTTGGATCTCTCAGACGGCAATCATGTCATGTCTAGTTGGTAAATTTGGCAGTCAGTCGTAGTATATATTATGTCTAGTGCATTTTATATTCTTTTCGCACTCTAATTTAAAAATCACCAAAGGGCCTGATAATTCTAACCAGTCGTGAATTAAGAAAATTTAAACAACTTAAAATAAATGGATCTATTTTTCGTTTTTTTACTCATATTCATACCTTAAATATTTACTGTTTTAAACAAAAAAGCTGTACTGGGTTCTAAAATAGCATCTCAAACAAATTTTATCTCGATATCCACATGCGATGAGGAACAGAATTACTTTATTGTCACTCGCTAACGCCATTAAATTATTTCGATTTTCTACTCTGAGCATATGATATGGACTTTTACGTTCCTGAGTAAGAAATTATAAGCACCTACAACTGAAGCCCCTGCCAATACACACAAGGAAGGAGTGGTAATCACACCAAAAGCGACTTTATCACCGGAACATTCCTGTATTTACGCATACTCTCGATACGTGAAACTTATGTAGGAGAGTCGTTGTAAGCTCACATTTGCCCTTGCTTCGGACTTTTCCAAATGTCGTGACCGATTTCAGGGCTAATATGTTCAAACTATTTCTGACAAGTGAGTTATTTTCACTGTTGTTTTGTTACACGATTGGCTATATCCATGTTTTGCTTAGCCCCACAAGGCTTTAGGTATCCAAATCAAACCAGGAGTTGTTACTCTTTGAAAAACCCGAACAAAGTTTGGTAGCACTTTGAGGCGCTGCAGGTTACGGTCAAACTCTAAGAGAATTACGTATTGAGTAACGTGAAAGAAGTTGGTTTTTATGAGAAGTAAAAATGGAGAATGAGAGAGATAGCGTGCTTGATGTGCCAACTTCAGTACAAACTGCTATTCGGAAAGTTTACGCAGTCGATTATGGCTGCTAAATTGACGTCCATTTTGCAACGCCACTGAACTTGTGCTAAGGCCTCACCTTCCACTATTTTAAGTCACTCTGCAGTTGTAGAAGTCAGTGCCTTGCTCTGTGCCATATCAAGCCACATTGCAATTGAGGAAGCCAGTGCCTAAGCTTGTGTCACACTGTGTAACACAGCAGCTGAAAAAGCTCGTATACGTGCGCTTTCTGTATCTTCCTATCTCATAAAATACGGTAATGATATTAGTGAAAGGAGTGTACTAATTGATTGTCATTGCTGCTACATTTCCCATCCTCGTGTGACTTCCTGGGATACTCATTTCAGACTTCCCTCATGGTTTACACCTTTCTCTCCTTTCACACCGCCTACTACCTTCATGTCTTCAACAACCTTCAAACACAGGATAGAACTCGAACATTCCAATAATAATGGCACTAATAATCAATACGTTGCAAAACCAATTCAAGTAAATAAATGATACTTTCTCCGGTCGAAAATATTTGGTTCACTAGTGGAAAAGTATCTGCGTTGTAGTTTTTTATGAATAACTTTTATTTTTTTACAATAAAAAGTTGTTTAAAGTGTGTTCGACTAAAATTTTACCATCAAGGTAAATAAGTGGCTATGGTGCATATAATAATGTATTTCTTTCCTAGATGATATTTAAATTTTTCTTTAACTACCCGCATTAATTTAATAACTATGAGAAATCAAGATGATGTTAATGCAAAGTGCAAGCATGAACGACACACGAAAGATCGAACCGATTCTGAACGAAGAGCAGTATTACAGGCTCTACTGGAGAGATCTAAAGCTTGAAAACTGAAACGTTAACTAGTCTCTAACACTCCAAACCAGAATGCACTTGACCTAGATTATTTCCATTCAATCTAATCACTTCAACATCAAAAAGCTCCAATTAACATTGATAATTTAATTGAAACAGTGAAAGACAGCAGTGAAAATTTTCAGATATCAGAATTGAACAACATATTCCTTACTTTCCAGCAATCATCGGAAGAAATTAATCTTTGAAACAAACCTTCCTTAAGAGTTTAAACTTGCATACATCAAGTATTTCCGACCAACTTCAAAACTGATATGGACCAAATATTTTGGACCGGAGGGAGTACGTAATATGAATAAGTTGACTTCTTACCTACGCAATTTTGTTGCTTTCAAATAAATAGTACGCCAGAAATAAGGAGTACAGTATGTGAGTTTTGAAAGGACTGATTTGGGATACCAATGTTTAGGAGAGTTAGCCTTTCTGAGTACACGTGTAGGTCATTCCTTTTTTTGCGTCAGTCAACTTACGCTTTCGAAATAAATTGAATTTAACATTGTGATAAAAACTCAACATAATATAAGGTGTGGCTTTGATTTCGCCGTTTCATAAATTTTCAGATATAAAATTTGCAGCTGGTGTCATGTTTGATAGTGATTTGACAGTGGTGAGCGCAGTCAGGAGTTGTCAAGTAGAGAGTAAGAGTGTAAATGACACGTAAATTAAATTATATATTGTTTGTGACTAACACTTTTCCCCTCAGCGTTCAGTTTGCCCAGTCGGAGTTGCAATCGACGTAGGAAGCACGTTACTAAACGTGACTCAGAATCATTACTCGTCTTGATCAATGTGTTTCTTGAATATAAATCATATTGTATTCAACATTTCTAAAATAATTAGTTTAACGTGAAGAATTACCATACATATACATTTCTTCGCTGTTATTAACTCTTTCTAAAGTAAAACGATGCCTTCTTGCAGCCATCCCAATGATGAATCAACTCACCCTATCGCTGCTTCCACTGCTGACGACGATCTCCCTAGCCCAGGTGTTCCCAATTACACTGAGGGACGTGGGAGTGGAAGGTCTGGTCATCGTCCAGACGGCCAAATCCGTGTGTGAGTATCCTGTCAAAGTTTGTCCCTTGCTTTATGCATGACTGATGATGTGTGTTAGTTGTTTTGTCCCTGTGCAAACTTGTTCATTCTACAAGATCCAGGTGGTGGCTGAGGTTTATTACTTATCTATTTTACAACCAGTTACTACATACATTAGAGGTGATACGACTGATAAAGTAAAATACGAACATAGTGACTTCTTAATGGGTTTGAGAAGAAATGTTATGAATTGAGGGAAATAGCAATGAGACCAGCTACACTTCAAGTACGAATATAATGTAATTGTATCGTTATCATAGGGGCTTTTGGTAGCCGCCGAAGTAAGTTGAAAATATGATACATGTCTCAATTCGTAGGCATGAACCGTACCTTGCATTAGTGAATTGATTAGGATGTCAGCAAAGCATACACGACCTTCACAGCGGGTAGCTACCATACATGACTGTGCTAAGGATTCTGCAAAATAGCAGCATTTTAAAATCGCCATATTGCAGAAATTTATTGATTAACGTGATGAAAATTCTCAGAAAGCCTATACTATCAATTATACGATCAGATTTTCTTCACTCCTATAAGGATATTAGTCCCATTAAATGAGGAATGATGCACTCTACTTCTGAGTTCATGGTACCATAATGTCGCGGTAGTCATTATCCTTACATATAACTATTTCTTTATGTTTGGTATTAGGATTATATGAAACTGTATCTATAATACTATTCAATTATTTGCCTATAAATCAAGTTTTGCAGTTTACTGCTTCCAAAAACACAAATTGATGCCAAAATGACTTCATATGTTCTTACACTTTGTCTCTTTCTATCATAGCGCTACAAAATCATTGAACTGCTTGCTCTTTGGTCTGACATAATGATTAAGCATTTACCGATAGGTTATTTTATGGACCGAATCCAAGATTGTTGAATTAAAGTTTTTGATTTTAATAAAATAATTTTACTCAATTAGGGATAGAGGTTTGTGCTTTCTATCCGGTGTAGGTGGAACTAAACGGGGTTGGGTGATGTTACACTGGCTGCTGATACACATTTTAAAATGATGTAGTTGAGAGAGAAATGAATGCTGCTATCGAACGTAAAAGAGAAACCTCAGTCGTAGATTAATGGATATTCGTGCAAGCTACAATTAATACTATTTGGTAATCATGCAATACTTCGAGCTGATCAAAAGGCATGTAAAAGGTAGTTACTTGATTGGTGTACGCTCTCTGGAATGTAGTGAAATTATGTGAAATAAATAATGTAAAGAAATATTAGAGGAAAGGAAATTTTCAGAAAATGAGAGTAAAATGGTAATAACATGAATGAAATGGAATATTATGAATATTCATTGTCACGTATGTCGCAAGTAGAGAAATAAGACACGCCGTTGCAGGGTTCTACATTTGAGAAGTCTTGGAACAGGTGAACATGAGTTCAAAATTATTCTGCATCTTTTGTCGGGTATCGCCAGATTGTAAAGCACTTGTAATGGCCAAAAATTTGAGCTGAACGTCAGCAATCCCTTATATGAATCTTTAAAAGTGCCATTGATGGAAACTTTATGTTGTAATGAATATTGAATTCTCGCAGCGCCCATTTTAGTTGAATTCACTACGGGGGCGTGAAAATTTATCTGGCCAACCTCTATCGCAAGGAAAAATATTCTGCACGCATTAATAGTCGGTGTTAGCTGGTCGAAATTCCTCCCTTTCTTCCTTTACTCATGAATACTACTATTTAAATTATTGTAGAACATTAAATTACGCTTTAATTTGGAGTGTTTTATTACATTGTGCTGTGTTATGTTGGGGTCAATTTGTATGGCGGTTAAGCGAGCCCACATTCTTTAGATCATGAACTTTGACAGTGACAGAGGGTTGATGCGGAAACTTATGGACCAAAAAGGACCTAAAGTATAAAAAATAAATACTATGGTGATGAAATCTATGAGAAGAAATGTTGAAACAAAATAGCACCATGAGTCATGTCCCATTCACTCAGCCCTAAAATGGCGATTTTTTGCTTCCATTTTGTTGGTCTCATACATAAAATTTACGAAATAAAATACATTTTACCTTGCACGCATGTGTAAAAACGTTTGATGGCAAAATAGAGCATGTTTCATAGATTTAGAGATGTGAAGCAGATTACTGAACAGCTAGAATAATAGTCAATGAAAGATTGTCTTAGATTCTTTCTAACCTTCACAGACGTAGATTTTTTATTAAATCTCAATTTGACCCTTGGAGGATTGTGAAACTAGGAAAATATTATACAGGCAGATGTACGTTAAGTTAACTCGTCGATCGACCCGAACGGAATTACGATACAATCTTCTTTAGCTTTTACTTTGCATTACGCTCCTCCTTCTACTCAAACCCACTATTTTAACTTACCTTCATTTAGTTGATTTGATTTCAATTAACAAGCAATTGTGAAGAACTTAGTTTCTCCATACATCTAAACGTCTTTTCGATGCAGGTCCCTTCTTTTTTTGTTCAGTACGTTCTGGTTTTAAAAAGAACAACGATTCTTCCTATCGAATTTTTTACCCTATGTTTGCTTTGTGTGTTTTAATAGTCTTTTCGACTCCTTGTAAACTGTTTTTGCCATTCAATCGCGTGGATGAATGGTCTAAAATGTATTCGTTCATCCAAACAAGTATTTCGTCCATCCAAACAAGTATTTCCCCCATGAGATAGCCTCGCAAGGATGTTTGTATTTCTTGTTAAGGCAAGCTTTGCTTGACATCTGTGTTCATCCTCTAGCCCCAAGTTAAACACGTAACCCAACACCTCTCTTGTGATCTGCTTAATTCTGACGCTGACGACTGTTTCACGTTGTCCCCTGACGCTGGCCTCTGCTTCACACAACCAATATATATTTATAGATATATAAAAGTACAGTGATTATTTTCAACAAATACTGAAAGTGTGTTAACATTAGATGTATAATGTATTAAGGTAACTGGTATACTCGTACCAAGGACTACTATAAACAGGACGTGCACGGCCATATAGTGGACTACGCTAGCGGAGGCCATTGCATTCTTAGTAACATAACATTTTCTATTGGACAAATTGATCAAAAATTACTTCTTCCAAGCAATAGAAGGGATAATAAGGTTTTACAGCGAATTTTAGACTAGAATAGAATAGAATAGAATAGAATAGAATGAGGCTATAGGAACGAACCTTCTGGCCCATTCTTGGGTCGGATAATTACTTCGATAATTATTCGGTTGTTAACCCAAGTCCCATGCCGTATTTCTAGCCGCGTCAACCATGTCGGCAGCGGGATTCGAACCCGGGTCTTTCCGCTCGCAAGCAGATTCGCTCACCAGTCGACCAAGCTGGTGATGTGTGTGTTTTAAATGGTTTAAAGCACTGTAATGCTTTAAAATACCAATTTTAGCCAGACTGAACATGTATTATTGCATGAGCTGAGTGGCCACTTTATAGAAAGCCGAGTCGCTGCAGTTTTAGACTTTACAAAATGGATTATAGTTGAACTTTTTTTAATGCAAACAACCAAACGTACAAACATTCACAAAAATAAACAAACAGACGTAGAAGCAAAAACCCACCAAACTGCAGCGATTAGTCAGCCAACCGTTCACTACATTCCACCGTTCAACACATTCACTATATTCCACAAGTTGAGGATGATTTGGATAAACGTAGCAGTGTCACGGCATCCTCTGAGTTTTAATGAAGCCACAACCTTGTCATTAAAAACCTTCAAGACATACTGCATATTTTGTAGTTAAAGCCGTGAGGGGTTGACAGCAAACTGAGTGAGCGTAGTAGTCGTCAGAATACTGCCTTTCTCTGACTCGTACAGTTCCTTAACGTCTGCAAATGATGCCGTTGTTTCATTGTCAAGACTGATCTTCTGGCCCTTCTCACTGATTCAGTTACTTTGACACAGTACATTTGCACTTCAACAAATGTACTGTGTCAAAAAGGAGAAACCAGACACGTTTGTTGTCAAGAGGATGCATGGCTGAGACACTGCAATCACCCAGCCGGTCAAACAGCTTACAATACTGCTGGTTCACCTTGTGGTTGTCTGTGATAGACCCAATGATACGTCCTCCTGCCCTTTCAACAGCAGCTGCAGCCTCCTTCACACGCTCAAGCTAGTATTTTCCTGTCAGCTTGTGGACGGGTGTAATAAAAATCATCAGACTAGGTCCTTTGTGCAGCGACTTCACCATGACTCACAGTATAGAAGTGGCCTTGCAGTCTCGGTTGTTCTCGACCATACCACTCAGCACCCCACCAGAAAATGAAACAGTTGGGCGAATCTGTACTTCATCTACCAAGAGAAACACATTCTTCTGCTGCAGTGTCTGGATTTTATCAAATGTTTCCCTCAGCACCTGGTCTTTGTCAATAGATGAAGTGATGTACTGCAGCTTGTGTTTGGGTGGCAGCACCAAAATATCTCTGAGCTGTTCATAATTGAAGGGTGGACAGCACTAGTGGACTACTTGCATTTTTTCCCGTGCTAAATATAATATATTTTCCACGGGAAAAAATGCAAGTAGTCCACTCCCGTGCTGTCGCTAACACAGTGCTGACAGAGGCGATTACGATCCAGTAGTTTACTATATGAAGGGTGGACAGCACTAGTGGACTACTTGCATTTTTTCCCGTGGGAAAAAATGCAAGTAGTCCACTAGTGCTGTCCACCCTTCAATTACACTTTGGGTATGATTGAAGAGCAAAACAATAATCATAAATGGAAAACTGTTTCTTTTACAAAAGTTCCAGCTGACGTGTTAAAAATACCAACCTTTTCTCCTTCTCGGTGTCGACACAGGCTGATGTGTGAGCTTGAAGAAGAGTGACAATATTTTGGATCGTTTTGCCAAACAGGATGTCGTAGTTCATTGCCAAGCACACAGTTTCGTCGAACTGAGTATACGATCTCAAACCATTGTTGGGATGAAGTGTCTTAAACAGTGGTGTACACTAATGCTGCTCTTGAACGCACTGAGCGTTAGTGAGAAACACAAAGTGGGCTTATTTTCGACAATCACAGACAGGTTGCACTTACCGAAGTTGTCGGTCATGAACAAACACACAAGCCTTTCTTTCGATCTTGAAATAATCAAGTTCTTGTACTGCTTTTGCAGGTTACGTTCAGGTTTGAAAGCATCAAATGAAGTAATCTTATCCTTCTGAAGAAAATACATCAGTTGTTGGTCTTCAACTTTCGCCGAGCGAGGTGCAGGTTTTGGAGATGGCACACATGAAGCAGGCACATTGAAGATACTGGGAGGGATTCCAGATCGCATAGAACCACCACGGAATTTGATCACAGGGGGGTCAGCACCCCAATGTATCTCACAAATAAAAAACTTGTCTGGATTAACAACAGAGTTTTCACGAGGTGGAAGAACATCAAGCCACTTCTGTCTCTCAGACTGCTCTTTCAGCATGCGAAACACACGGCGTCTGTTCTCCTTATTGTAATCACCCCGACAGTTCACAACCCCATACTTGTTCGTCATTTTTAAAACATATAATTAACAATAAACTTTCTAAACAAACAGTGTCCACTTAGAAATACACCAATGTGCCTCGAAAGAAACAACAATGTCCGATTCAAACCAAGCGACAGACTACGACAATGTTCGCACTGTGACAGTTGGTGACTAACTGAACTCGGTGAACTGGCCTCCGTTAACGTGCTCCACTATATGACCGTGCACGTCCTGTTTACAGTAGTCCTTGACTCGTACATATAATACTTAATACAGCCAAACAAGCTTCATTTTTGATATAATAGACAGTACATGTATATTGATTCCTAATGCCAACAACTTATAGTTTGTAATGATGCTTTAAGAGACAGTTGTCGTCCTTCGGTATTGTGAATGAATAGGGCTCGTAGGGGCGCTAGAAGAGCTTGATGATGAGGTAAAGTGAATCATGTTTTTCCTGTCGCAAGGGGGGATAAACAAGTGCTGCGTTATGATTTAGAAAAAAGTCTTCCGTATAAGAAGCGCAAATCATATAATCATATCATCCAAGGTGTGTACATATCAATATTATAGAAATTGTCATAAACAACTTGTCCATTACTGATTATTATTGTGTAGTTATTTAATAAATGTAATGACCTGAAACAAATTTAAGTAATGGAATTGTGCTTTACAACATAAAACACTCATCAATTATTTTAAGTATTCGTGCGTCTGCAGGCCAGTGCCGAAGCATGTGTTTTGTGCGACATACGTGCTCAGCTGCGACGTACGACAACCTCACGACACTGTGCAACATGACGGACGCTCCGTCTGCGACCGTAGAGTTACGGCGCCAACATGGTATAGTGACACTGATGAAATTTGGAGGTAATTGTGTGAAAATGTGTGTTCTGATGGTGCAGAGACGATGATAAAATTTGGTTGTTATTGTGTTAGGGTGAGAACTAGATATTAGAAAGGGTGATGTAGAAAGCTGTGCCTCATGAGTAGAGGAGAATATGATGCCTCTTGAGTGGGGTGGATGAAAAATGGGGGTCTCTCGAGTGGGGTAGCAGAAAAAATGGTGTCTCTCATATGGGGTGGTGGAGCAAGGGGGCTCTTGAGTGGGGAGGTAGAGAAGGTGATGCCTCTGGAGTGGGATGGGGAAAGAAGTGGTGCCTCGCAATTTCAAAGACTAATTTAACAAATTTCAAAACTTTACATTCCAGAACTCACTATGCAACAAACGTGCGTTGTCAATGCATCAGATGGAACAATTTTCGTAAGTGATGCCGGCACTAGGACAGCTTCTTTTGAAGAACAAGAGAAAATATGTCACAACGAAGGAGGGTCTCCAGTGTTCATCAAGACCAAGGAACAGCGAGAGGCAGCTCTCCGTGCTGTAGAAGGTTAGATGACAGTAATTAATTAATAATGGTTGAAGTTGGAAGTATATAACATGTCGTATATCCCTGATGAGAAATACTATGATCTGGTAGTGCAGATTTAATGTTGGTTTCTGACTTTGGCCAAGACTTTCTACATTTTTCAAAAACATTGTTTACATTGAGGTGGTACATTTTATGTTTATCGTTTCTCAGTGTCAAATTTGACGATTGATATGAATTAAAATCTATTGATATAAAGTGGGGGAAGCAAATATTCGTGCTCGTTTTTTTTTTTAATTTTTAACTTAACCAAGTAATACATGAACATGATTTTCATAGATATAGCATTATACAAATGCATAGTACTCATATATACAAAAAACATAAATGTATTTCAACATATGTAAATAACATTTTTCCGTATTAATGGGTCAAAAAAGTAATCGCACAGTACAACAAAAATGCATATTGTTCAATATTTTATACCTTGTAGACAAAAAATATGAGGCAAAAATTTTGCCTTTATTTGCTTCAGCAGGAAACAATCTTTTCCTGTAGTTCACAACTAATGATTTGCAAACTTTAATTTACATTTTGTCCCATTCTTCCTGGCATATGGCATTCAGATTCGTAATGTTTGTTGGTGCTCTCGAGTTTATTTGATTTTTTAAGTATCTCCACAGATTTTCTAGTGGATTCAGATCCGGGAACTGACTGAGCAATTTCAAGACATTTACACTATTATCAGTAAATCATTTCTTCGTAGATTTCGCTGTGTGCTTAGGATCAGTGTCCTGTTGAAAAATCCAATCTGGAGGAAGTTCAAGTTTCTCAAAAGAAAGCTGTAAGTTTACTTCTAAAATATCTTTATATAGTGCGGCAGTCATTCTACCATCTATTACTGATATTTTACCAGTTTCTTTCGCAAAGAAACCCAAACCATGATGTAGCCATCATCAAACTTAACAGTTGGAATGGTGTTCTTTTAATTGAAGGCTTCACCATCCTTCTTCCACACATGGTTCCGAGAATTAAGCCCAAACAACTCAATTTTGCTTTTGTCTGTTCAGAGCACTCTCTCCTAATGTAATTTTTGCTTTTCCGTATGTTCCCGCACGAATTCCAGCTGGTATCTCTGTGTCTTTTCAATAAAAGTGGAGTTTTACGAGGGGAGCGCGACTTTAGACTATTCCTGTGAATTTCGTTGCTTATTGTCCGTTTGGCTACACAAGTTCCTGATAAACGTAGATTATCCTGCAACTCTTCACGGGTAACCATTGAATTTTGTTCAGTTTGACGTATTGATTTCTTCGATGACCTTGGAGAAATCTTCAGCGAAACACCTGTTCTCATTTGGTTTTCTACAATTTTGAGACTTTTATACCCTGCAATGAATGAACTGATAGTAGTGAATGGAATATCTAGATTGTCAGCCATCTTCCTGTAGCTTTTACCTTCCTTTTAGAGCTTAGCAATCAGTTATTTTTTTGAATTAGTCAATTCTTTGCCTTTTGCTATGATGAGAACCTTATCCTACGAATGTCAAATGCTAAATGAACAGCTGCTATTTTTTAAGTACACTTTAACCATACTGTTTAAATTATTGGAACATTCAGAATATTTTACTTGATTAATAAAAAATATTGCAACAATTTTTATGTTTTAAAATTTAAAATATTTATTTTGTTGAATTCTACGATTACTTTTTTACCCATTAATATACATAAGTGTTATTTACACCTGCTAAAATTTATTTTAATTTTTTGCATATATGAGTATTATGCATCTGTATGAAGTTATATACATGAAAATCATGTTCATTTATTACTTGGTTAAATTATAAATTCAAGAAATTCATGCGTACAAATACTTGTTTCCCTCACTGTACGTCTGCCATTCTATTCTTTATACCAGGATCTGTGAAATGAAAAAGAACTAGGTAGTTTGGGAGTAAAAAATGAAGTTAATGAAGTTATGTAACCCTGTGTACTAAAATCATATGCTCCCCAAAGAATAAATTCACAATTTCCTAATGAGTATCAATTGTGACTTCCTGATCGTTCCCACAAAGTCGGTCTCATATTAACTAGAATGCAGTACAGTCTCAGACAAATGGCACGGTTAAATAGCATTACAGGGTACATATACATATACTGTACCTATGTTAACACCCCTTAAAAGCGTCATCGATGTGATAGGAAAAAATTAGCTCTACTATTTAAAGATACATCGATTTTGTGTACACCACTGTTTGAAAAGTGAGATTGTTTCTACATACTTTCATAACATGTACTTCTTTTAACGATGTGAGTGACCAGGAGCATACACAGCAGGCACGTCTGAAAACGTGACTTTCAGCATAGAAACATAAACTCTGAAGATAACGTGTGATATCCTTACGTGAAGTTTTAAACGAAGGCCTACAAGTTTACCACTATTATTATTATTATTTTAATTATTATTATTACTATTATTATTATCATTATTATTATCATTATTATCAATATTATATTAAGATATCGACATTCCTATTCCTAAAGCACTTTTGCCCTCGAACACTTCAGATGACATGATGACGAGGAATTGCTTGGTGAGTGGCTTGGTCGAGTCGATTATTGCTTTCTATTGTTAGTAAACTCCTACAATGTTAGTAAAACAGCTACAAAAACAATTTATCGATTCAAAGACCAGAACTATTGTTCTCAAATGTTATGCTTTAACTTAATTTTTCTTTATATGTGTTTTCCACAAAGCGAAGGACGACTGATGGTTTGCATGCACTGCACAATTTCAGATTTGCAATACTTGACATAACAACAATAGTGAGACAAAAGTTACGCTGTTTCCCAATGAAGACAATAACTACTAATTAATATATACCTTCGAAACTTAGTGCATACTTAATTCAGATAAAATTTCACACAGAAGATAGATAAATCAATTTGCTTGTGAGCCAGCATAGTATCAAAGAAGTACTACTTAATGAAGGAAAAAAGCATACAGCTTCCTCCTTCAGTATATGAGGGCTAACTGATCCCGTTCAATTAAAACACATTTGTAAGCTATCCTATTTGAATGTTACCAATCTGGATTAATTTCTGCATAGAACACGCCTTTAAACTTCAATACTTCGGTGTCTGATAAATATTCCTCGACAGATTACGGCACGGCAATTCTTTCTCTGAGCCATAAGCACGCGTGGATCACAGCGACGTGGACCAAAACGCAAGACGGACAGCGCAAGCTCTTCTGGCCGGATGGATCAGCAGTGACTGACTGTGCTTACAAAAACGAGGACCTTGATGATACATCAGACAATCTGGCGTGTATGATTAATTCAGATGACAAGCTAGAGGACTTCTCATATTCAAAAATCATTAAGTTCCCAGTACTCTGTAAAAAAAATTAATTTCGATGAAGATCATATGAGCGACTTCATCTACATTGCATACAATTCCTTTTTATGTTTATCTGGCCCTACAACACACACTTTGTTGGAAGAAGACAATGGTTTTACTGCGTACGAAAATAAAATGAGCAGTGAAAGAAATCCGTAGCCTAGTTCGCTAGCGATCGTGATTGGAAGACCCGTTTCCATTTTTAAAAATAGTTTGCTTGTTAAGTGAACTCACTTAACTAGAGTGCAGTGTTTGCCTATCACTAGAGCTCATTATTACTTAATCATATTTAAAAAGATAGTTACAATTCAGCCAGAATAAATCACAGGATAATTGATCGATGGTATGCAGCTCTGCTCTTTGGATTTTGAACCCCCAGTCCTGGACGATCTGGCTAATTACCTAACATCCCCTGTTCTTTTGAATTCTATTCATTTATCTGTTCTCATAATGTTATTTTTTCCATTCTTGTTTGACATATTTCTTTTCCTCACGGCGCCTAATTTGAAGACGGCTGGTTTACAACTTGGAGAAGTTCATAAGATGAACTACAGAGATAATTTCTTAATATATTTGAATAGTATTGCTATATATTTCAGAAGCCCTCTTTCTCATTATAATTTGGTGTCTTAGAAGGTGTTGACAAACAACATGAAGATATATACTCTTCAAATGTCTAATATGCTCTTTTGTGAAAGCATTTGTAGAGTTAGAATAGAATAGAATAGAATGAGAATAGAATGAGGCTATAGGAACGAACCTTCTGGCCCATTCTTGGGTCGGATAATTACTTCGACAATTATTCAGTGGTTTACCCAAGTCCCATGCCGTATTTCTAGCCGCGTCAACCATGTTGGCAGCGGGATTCGAATCCGGGTTTTCCTGCTCGAAAGCAGACTCGCTCACCAGTCGACCAAGCTGGTGATAGTCGACCAAGCTGGTGATAGTCGACCAAGCTGGTGATAGTCGACCAAGCTGGTGATAGTCGACCAAGCTGGTGATGTCGACCAAGCTGGTGAGTTGTAAGGGGACAATGCTAAATTGAATAGAATAGAAAAGATTAAGGCAACAGAAACCAGCCGTTAGGTCCATTCATGGGTTGTTACCCCATGCCGCCCAAACTAAGAGCATCAATCGCACACATACACATCAAACACGCAAAATTATTTCAGTCAACTACATGCACTTTAATCAAGCATATGCTACACTCACACACTACCTATATCCGAACTCTTCTATATCTGTGTTTGATTGCGGGGTCTGTGTTTGATTGCGGTAATCAAACGCAGACCCCAAGAGTTAGGATATAGAATCAGTTAGGTACAATTCTGTGGGTTCTGTATCCAATATTGGATTATAATCCAATTCAGTATTTGAATTGTAAATATTTGGATTGCAACACAAGAGGCTGTCTGCTAGAACATAGTGCTAACAGAAACTGGTTCGGGTAACATGTTCCAAGTTCCGGTAATTCGAACTAGAAAGAAGTTTAAAACCTGGAATATATTGAAATTTCTTACTATTAATTTTTGGCCGTTGTTTCTGGCTTGTTTGCTGTCATCTATGTTGAAAAAGGTTTCCAGGGTAACATTGTCAAGATTGTTGAGGTCCAGGTGCTGTATGCATCACCCATAGGCCTCAATGAGTTGTTCTCGCAGCCTTCTTTTTCTTGGCAAATGTGTTCAAATTGATGAAAACGCCTTTCGTAGGTAAAGTTGTGGAGTTCAGAAATCGTTTCCATGGCAATACGCTGCATTGTTTTCCATTTTCTTACTGCCTCTTTTTAGGGTAGGAGATCAGAGTTGTACTGCCTATTCTAGATGTGGGCGAACAAGGGCATTTTAGTGGTTATATTATGTTCTGTAACAGGTATATATTTTATATATATATATATATATATATATATATAT
>VCRD01001303.1:142862-153346 GCA_006783055.1 Trinorchestia longiramus
GTAGTATTACTAGTAGATAATAGCAGATGATTGTAGTTGTGTAGGAATGGTTTTCCTTGCGGCTTGTTCGCTGGCTCGGGCTCAGAGGTCTAAGCGGTTGGTCGACGCGCTGCGGTTACCTTGCTGGTATGCGGTCTACGAGGGCAGCTTGTTTTCCGATGAGGTACTTGTTCCAATGTGGTGCTTGTTACCAAATAGCTTGCTTGTTGTCTAGATATCTTGTTTGTTGTCTAAATATTTCGGTTAAAACTTTAACGGTAGACACTTTAAATCACTTCGGTAATTATTCGGTCAGTAGTTAAAGTATTCACGTTATTCGGCGTGATTGGTACGTTTCGTAAGATAGAACTCTTACACTTCACGTACTTGAGCACCTATCTCGCACGACCATTCGCGGCTGTGTCGTGAGGGTACTCGGCTGTGTCGTGAGGGTTACTGGCTGTGTCGTGAGGGTTACTGGCTGTGTCGTGAGGCTTAGTCTCTCAAGGTTAATTAAACGCTGTTGCAATGCTATTATATTAGGTTGTCCGGAAAGTTCGTGCCGATTTTTAAGGGAAAGAAAAAGGTACATAAATATTTGTTATTACATTTTTGATCAACCAAATCAACCATTTTGTTGCACAATACGTCTCCTCTAACTTGAAAATACCTTCTTCCCCTAATTGAGGTGTTTTTATGGCAAAGAATTCATCAAGGTATCGTTTCATGTCATCCAAAGAATTGAAATTTTTACCGTTAAGACTATTCTGCAAAGACATGAGTAGGTGAAAATCTGAAGGGGCAATATCTGGTGAATATGGAAGGTGAGGTAACATCCCAGCCGAATTGCAGCAATTTTTGTCTGATTCGCAAAGAAGCGTGTAGTCTTACATTAACATGTTGAAACACAACACCTTTCTTGTTGGCCAATTCTGGACATTTTTCTTGAATTGCTGCTTTTAACTCATCCAGTTGTGAGCAGTATTTTTCAGAATTAATTGTCTGGTTACTTGGGAGAAGCTCATAGTACAGAATTCCCTTCCAATCCCACCAGACAAAAAACATAACTTTATCAGGGTGAAGATCCGCGTTTGGGATAGCTAAGGGTGGCTCATGTCGCTTACTCCAGGGTCGCTTTCTCTAAACATTTCTGTAGACAATTCATTTCTCATCCCCGGTCACAATTTGCTTTAAAAAACCACAGTTTCATTCCATTTATTAAGCAGATCACGGATGGAAACTCGGTCCAAAAGATTCCTCTCACTCAACACATGTGGCACCGAAACATCGTAGCGATTTGTGAACCCAAGCTTTACCAGGTTCTCATGAACGGTGGATTTTGATAGGTTGACGCTTTCTGCCAATTCTCGGGTTGTGGAATATGGGTTATTTTCAATTAATGATTTGATTTGGTCGTCATCTGTGGTGGATGGTCTGCCTGATCGTTCTTTATCAATAAGGCTACAATCTCCAGCTCGAAACTTCGCGAACCACTTCCGTACAGTTCTTTCGGATACAGAATCATTACCATAAGTTGTGCATATTTCTTTGGTTGCTTGTGAGGCATTTTTCCCTCTGCGAAAAATGAGAAGCATTAAGTACCGAAAATGAATCTTTTTATCTTCGATTTTAAAGGGTTACAAAATTAACACAAGTTATAGGATCGTAAACCTTCTTCCATGAAAAGATAGTTTAAACTGTTCTCTAAATAGAAGCTTAGTCAAATCCTATTCTATGGGCTCAAACATGTTTTAAAATAAGTTGAAAGATGAACTACTAAAATCGGCACAAACTTTCTGGACAACCTGATGTTTTACTGGCTCAGGGGTAAACGGTCTAGACTATTATAATGCTGACTAAGTGGAACGAGCACTAGCTTGAAGCTTTTACTGACTCGGTCGTATGGCGTTCGATCGGAGTTAAGACTTTGTCACGTGGAGACGACGTGTCGCTCATCTCCGAAGCCCTGATTCGAAGGCGGACTATACTCATTCGAAGTGTAGTCGTCGGCCTGTCAGGTTCTCCTAATTACTTAATCCCTTAGTTCTCCTAAATTGCAATTACCAGTCAATCAGCTACGACGTTCCACTTGACTTATCTTATTTGTATTTTTCTACGAGTCTACTGTATCATCTTGATAATATACGATGGGAAACGTCCCAGCTCGTTCTTCCCTGCGATAGCTGCGAGGAGGATCCTAGTATCTCAGTTCGGTGGTAAGCTTCTAGGCACGAACCACCTCAGGCAGAGATTTACGATTTATCGAATCTAACTGGAAAGAAGCACCCCGACACCTGTTCAAAACACGTACCTTCACGTAGCTTTCAAAGATCATTTAAGTAATGCTTCCTATCGATTTTCATACTTGAAAACAATCAACATGTATAAGCACACGTATTATCGTAAAATTGACTTTCATTTTTCGCCTGCATTATACATGACTCAAAAATGGCAGAACGCGTCAATAGAAGAAATTTCTAATCTGTATTCAAAGATGTTTTTTCCTAATTCAGCACTCATTGTTACTCCTCGTATTTCATCTTGTTTCTCACATGAAAGATTCGCTGCATCAGAAGTTCTATTCTCATGGAATAGGCGGCGAGTGGAGGTTTTCCGCAGAATCTCCGAATAAGGCTTGTCAGAACATACAAGGGTATCTGCAAAAGAAACCATATGGATATGTATATACACATACATAAGTACGAACACACATTCAAGAATCTCTGAACAAGGCTCACAATAAGCTGCAGGGCCATCTGTAAGATACTATACATGAATATATGTACGCACATACACACATGCGTACGTACTGCATATAAGTAAACATGCATGGAAACATCAGTGTGTATGTATACATACATACATACATATAAATATATATATATATATACTTCAACTTCAATAAATTCAAAACCTTATTAAACCTTGGAGCGTTTGCTTTTCTTTTGATATCCATGTGAACCTTAAACACGTAATAAATTCTCTTTATCCCAATACCACTCGTACACTTGTACCTACCTCAGTCGTTTGTCATCGTATGCAAACTCATCTAATATGATGCTAGATTCAAGTTATGAATTACTAAGACTAAGTTTAAATCGTGTACGCCACGATTCGCATAAGATGATGTATGACTGAAAGATCAAACGCGTAGAAATTGCTCAAAGATGTCAACAATTTAAAATTCATCATTCAAAATGTTAAGCAAACAACGTGTACAGTAAAGAATGCCTACACACTAATAGTTTTTAATAGAAATCAAAGTAACAAATATTAGGAAACGTATATGTAAAACATTTCCACGCTTACTATAAAAGGAGATCTGATTTGACGAGCAGCTACTTGTACTGGAGGTTGGTGTTAACAGGATATCCTTGTTTCCTTTGGTTGTCACCCGCGTCTCCTAAAGTAGTTGAACAAACAAAAAAAGTCATCCACTGATCACCTTTAAGAGGTGTAATGAATACTGAATAGTAGCGTTTTCGAAAAAAGAAATACCACAGTGAAAGTGTATTAACTCGCGAGATTCATTTCTCTAATAAATTATTATTAGATGGGGATAATAAAATTACCCTGAATTAAAAAAGAAAGTGAATTTACTATTTAGTCCATGTGTAAATACTACATCAATATTCATAAAAATAATCTAAAAATGTTTATATGAAAAGGTCAAAAACCTCTATGCCGTTTATTGATTACTATTAATTTTATTCCTATTAATTATCATTTAACTATTATTCCTATTGATTACATCTCTTTGGACAACAAGGCTATATTTCATATTTTTTAAATGTCAGAAAGCGAGTTACAATTCGTTGACCAGTAAAAATTCGTTTCAAAGTTGTTTCAAAGTTACAATAATGTTCATTATCATTATCCAAGCACAACTACATAGATTACAAGTATTGTAGTAAATGCAACGTACATATGGGTGCGATACTTGGAATTTATATTATTTTTCTTTCTTGCAATTAAAGTAATATCTGATACGTTCTCGAAAAAAATTGTCCAGCGTTTGCGTGAAGACGCCCAGCATTCGATTGTAACGTCTTTTTTTATTTGATATGACATTTTCATTTTTTGAACTGAGTAATTTTTTCAGGCCATTTAAAACAATGCAATACAACCTTACACCCGTATAATGTACTCAATACACTTTCCAAACGTAATCTGTAAATTGATGAGTAGCCTAATTAATACGATCAAGTATAGCTAACCTTTTTTGGTAATATATAGGGAAATTGTAAATCGTTTCCGACTTTTGGTGACAAATACATTTATATAATCCTTTTGGGTGTTTTCAGCCCCTAATCTATTTTCTACACTCTTCCACACAAAACCAAATGTATAAAATAATTTCACTGAGCCGAAGCTTGCTTGGCAAGCATAAAAACGCGTAGTGAATATACAGGAAGCCCTTGGCAACCGTTTTGCTGTTGCTGGTTGCTTCTCTTATTTTTGTTAAATTAGCCCCCACTCTTTTTCTAAATTGTATTCATTGAACAGATAAAAACATCTGAACGTATGATATATAGCTCTGCTATTATACTACATAAATATTTAACTCATTTACCTTTAAAATATAAGAGAATAATTAGTATATTTCTTTGTGTTAGCTGAATTGATTTTTACACTTTTCCTTGCGTTCAGGGTATGCAATCGCATCTATGAGCATGCGAGAGGAAAAGACTGACATTTTTCAGTTTTAACACTGAAATGCTTGCCGAGGCTCCAGCACATGGCATTTTCCATTATAATTCTGGTATAATTCTCACAAAAAATTAAAACAATTTTAGTCCCATAATACTCAGGTGGTTGGGACTTTTGAAAAAAGGTTTATTGCCGATCCTGGTACCTATACATACATATTTAGTGCGGGACGTTAAGAGCACAAGGCCATTGTACAGGATGTACACTGAATTTGATCTTAAATTACTTGGTAGTTTCAATCCCACTAACCTTATTATTGGACTCTTTTGAAGTAGTTGTAGTTTCCGCTACTCTTGCTCTTCCTTGCCATCACTAGGGCGATGTCTTGCACAGTGTCAACACACGACGACTCGGCAGCCAGAGTTTGATGGAGAAAATCAATAATACATAACTAAAAGCCCGTTCTAAGTAGAATACATATTAGTAAATTATTTTTATGACCGAATATCACGATTTAGAGTTAGTCAACACTGCATTGAATCCAATGACTCTTTACAGTGAATAAAAGGATGATACCCTGGTTTCAATTCTAAAGAAAACATTCGCACAGACACTCTTGTTATGTTAATTCATTTAATTTTCTGATCAATGCATCTTAACACGTTGCTGCCGATTGCCTGATTGGTGTAAAACTTCATTTTGTACGCATAGTCACTAGAAGGATCTGAAAAAATTACAGACCCTAACTTAAGTAGAACACATACGTACCACTTCGGAGTCAACGTGTTAAGAAACTAATGGTGCCGTATTATTTTCACCGAAAGTTTAGCGAGAACGCAGATTACAGAACGCATGCTTGGATTGCAATAGGCAGGTTAAATTTTTTTGCTGATTTTTGTTGCTGTTTAGAACTCCTTCATTTGACAAAATACAAGTTTTATCTTAAAAATGAAGTAAGTTATCAGTATTAAACATGACCAACTTTAGTCGGACTTGGAAATGCGAGAACGAAAAAACATTCACTCGTACACATCAGTAGCATCGATATAACATCCCCTCAGGAGTTTACATAAAAATCGTTCATTGTTCACGAAAATTTTCAGGAACACACACGCTCTATTCCTTTGTGTCTCATTCAACAAGAAAACAATAAGAGCATACTGACCTGCAATTTTGACCTGCATGTTTTTTGAAAATCAGAATTTTGTTCCTGATTTTCAAGCAGGAAGCAACTTTTTCTTAATTCTAATCAATTAAAAGAATAAGTTATGGCAATTGAAAGGAACAAAGTGGGTATAAAAGATTTAAGTGCTGAAGGTCTATAAATAGCTAACGCCACCTAATAGTATTCCCCTGAGAAAATAATTGTTCCACATTTATATCAAACTACAACGAGACTCAAGAATAAAGAAGAGATATGCTGAGCTACAGTAGCTTGTTTTACTGTTGTTTTTTCTATGTATGTTGATGATTTGCGAATTTTGGCATGAGTGCAAGTACTATTTAAAGAAGTCGGGGTGATATTGCATGTTCTGGCTTTAGCCTTAAATTAGATCGGTGTTCAATGATAGAAAATTTACTCACAGAGTAGAACTCCCAGTTCGGGCGACCAGTTCACTTTCAAGTCACAGAGGGAATATTTTACGCGCGCTGTAGTTTTCTACTGTTATACAGGTTCAATTTTACACAATTATGCTTTGTCTTCAAAAGGCAATTACCCGTTGAGGTCTATAATTATCCAAATGTTTAGAAGGTTAATGTTTTTACTATCACAGCTAATTTTACCTCTGTGTTGGGATTGTCCTCTGTTGTCCCTTCGCTTCCGCTTACAGTTAATGCAGTGTAGTTGCAATGGAGAATACTGGGTGTCCCGTTTACTCCGCATGCGGTGGCTGTACCTTAGCAGGAAATAAGACCATCATGAGAAGAATTGTAAATAAAATTGCATATTATGAGTGGACCGATTATTTTTATTACAAAACCTGTTCAGATTAAGACTTCTACATTCATATTGAGCCATATCAAGGATTAAGGTAATAAACTGTCATGTGGGTGCTGTTGACTTAATGGCACTGAAATTTTTGCCCATAGAAACATAAGACATATCATTGGAAAGCATATGAACTGGAGCGTAGAATAATGCATTAAAAAGAGAAGTTTTACTATTTGAAGGGTGGAAAGCACTAGTGGACTACTTGCATTTTTTCCCATGGTAAATATAATATATTTTCCACGGGAAAAAATGCAAGTAGTCCACTCCCGTGCTGTCGCTAACACAGCGCAGACAGAGGCGATTACGATCCAGTAGTTTACTATATGAAGGGTGGACAGCACTAGTGGACAACTTGCATTTTCTCCTGTGGGAAAAAATGCAAGTACTAGTCCACTAGTGCTGTCCACCCTTCATTTAATCATATTTTTCTGTTACATTGTACACATAGTGAATAATGTACTTCGGATTTCATTTAAGTAGGTTTTGAAACAGTTCTGGGGAATTTAAAGGGTATGCTAATGCCGTTATTTTATGGCATTTTTTAAAAGTAATAGCAATACTTTAATGACCCCTCTTAATAACACAGTTTGTTACCTGCCTGCTGCTTGGTCTGTCATTCTCCACTCCAACCCGGTGAACTGAATACATGATCAGTACATACTTGCTGCAAATTTGTGTTGGTAAAAAATGTTATTCATTCATTTTAGTTGAAACTTATTCTGAGGTAATCATAGCACAAATACAGAGTAATCGAAGGAAGAAAAGTGATCCAAACGGTTCATCTGAAAAGTTTTATGAATAAACTGAAGCCCGAACTCAAAACACGCCAAACAGGTAATTTAATAGTCTTAAATATTTAATTCATGTTTGTTTGATGCAGATCTTTTTGGGGGCTCGTAAACATAATATGCACAGTATCAGTAATGATACCTGTCGGATGTATAAGCATATTTTAGCTTTACTTGTTATATTGTGGAAACAAATATCTCAATATCGACCCCAAAATTCAGATACATATTAGTTATTCCCCAAGTGGTATTTCCAATAATGCTGACCCATGAAAGAAACACACGTATACTAATGTTAATAATCAGACTCGAAAACTCAGATCATGACTGGTACGGTAACAATTTATAAAATAACACAAGCAGCCTTTACGATTTGTAGTAAGGAAAATATAATTAACATCGTCATTTTGAGATGCACGGCAGCTGTACTCCATACAGATCCCTGTCCGACAAAATCACAGAGATTAAAAAAGTAGGAATTCCTACCATTGTTTGCCAAATCTGAACTCAGGGGAAGGACTCGGCTACGATCAACGCTTTGCTTATCGCTTTCACCGCTTACTGGAAACCATTTAGTTACGATGCACACATCACATCAGTTGTAAAAACTTTTGTAATCATTTATTGATTTTAAAATCATCTAGAGGCATGAAATACATTTATAGCGACTCCTGAGAGCAAGAATTTAAAATATCACACACGCACAAGTTCCGTAAAATTACCTTCAGGAAAGAAGCATCGCTTGTGTCATAAAGTTTGAAAGTAGCAGGTGCTTGTAAAAAATTATTCGCTTGAATTTACATGTGGGCATACGAAAATGATTGTATTCAAAAAGTAATCAAAATGAAATCAGTATTTCACACAATTTCATGAAAGCGTTCATTAGTAAAAACTCATTCAATGATTTTGAAGACAATGAAGATTTTTAATTCAGATGTTTAAAAATTACCCTTTATATCGTTTTCCTGAAATTTAAATGAAAGACCGTTGGATGACTGAAAGTATGAGCTATTGAGCATCTTTAGGTTATTAATATCACCAGGGCTGTTTGCCTTATTTACGACCATTGACGCAAAAAACTATACAACTTGGATCAGAGATAGAAACAACACGTGAGTTAAAATGAATTCTAAGGGAAAACTCTCAATGTTATTCGCGCTCTATGGCAAGAAAAGAAAGCTAATAATATTTCTTCTCCTGCCAATGATTATAATTACAGCAATAATAATTATCATTATGTGCCACTGAAACAATATGTATCTGCAAATCCAACCCAATCCCAATCCAATTTATGTTACCAACTTTAATACTACTAAATAATTGGTGTTGAGTTTGGGATGGAAAATATCTGCAACATTATTGAATCCACAGTTAGATACCGTGTCGAATACAATTTATGAGTTAATATAGATAGATTCTATGGCTTAACCAGTACTACTATGACTTTGCCCGTTGACGTGCCACTCAATGACGAAAAGCAGCTCGCTTCATAAGCGAACTGCCTGCCGCAGGCCCATCCTCACTCAATCCGTGGCACTCCTCAAACCATTGGCACACTGCAGGATCGTCACGATGTCGGGGCGCGCAGGGTATGTGCACAAATCTACGATGATACTCATGAATGAATAAATGTACCTTAAGTAATTATTTAGGGACAGATGGACGTTTAAAAACTTCAAATTTACATGTCGATCACTCATGAATAATCCCAAGCTTGTATTTTAAATGCTATATTACTATTATTAGAGGATGGTTTAAATTAGTCTTAGGTCATGTTTTATTCTTTCATGTTTCACGTTTTTTCATGTTTTTTCATGTTTTATTAATATCGTCAGTGCTGTGTACACGATAAATTCTATCGTGTAGACATATCTTCATATAGCCTGATACCTCACTAGGTTCTACAGACTGTTCCACTTGTTGAGGGAAAACTAGGCGTGAGAAGCCAGTGTTTTTATTCTTAATATGATTGTGCACGTAGCGTTGATGTTTCGTAAGAGAATAATTTTTCTAATTTAGTAACTATCAACGTATAGAATCTTCCCTTTTTTCGACCAGCTTAAAATAGCATGAGAAAAATTGATACTCCAATGACGCGTAATTGTCAGTAGATGAATCCGACATTATTCGAGAGCAATTAACACTCAGTTGCTAAATCTAAAGCGCACCGATGCCGTCTAGAGCAGCACTGAAGTAAAAAATGTTCGAGACTTCGAGTAGCTCGACGCGGTCTAGCAATTCTTCCGAGAGGCTAGAAGCATTCTGATTGATCAAAACAAATATTAAAAAACGATGTATAGGCATGGAAGCCATCAGGATTCTCTCATGCTAAGGAAATATGTATATAAATTGCTTGTCAAAATTATAAGACCGCACCTGATTTCGGTGATTTGAGTACATTCATTTACTTTGGGGGAAAAATTAATCTTAACACGTATCAGAGGAGAGTGTGAAAAAACTTTTAGTGGAAAAAAATTTCTGAAAATGTGGTATCTAACATTTTATTCACCAGGAAATGAAAATCGTCTTATTATGCCTGGTCATAATTGAAGGGTGGACAGCACTAGTGGACTACTTGCATTTTTTCCCGTGGAAAATATTTAGTAGACTACTGGATCGTAATCGCCTCTGTCAGCGCTGTGTTAGCGACAGCACGGGACAGCTAAAGAAGACTACTCGACTTAGTCTCCTTTAGATTTGCTGCCGAATGCGTATTTTTGCCCTGTATTGCGAGTACAGCTCTACCTAGGCGTCTTTTAAAGCTGCTTTGCGATTAGTTGCGCGAGAGGGCTAAGTCCCGCCCCTCCTCCTTCTGGTATAAATATTTTAGTCCAAATAAATCAATTATTTTACAGTTCAACCAATAGTTTGGTATACTTTAAATATCTGTGTATACTTTAAATATTAAATATAAGAATGCCAGCGCTTGTTTTAATTTTAAAACACAGTTTTAAAAAATACGCTCGTTCATACGAGTGTATGCAAGAAAACTACTACTACTACTATTACTGCCGCTGTCTAATACTACTGCTACTGCCGCTGTCTACTACAGTCAACACTACCATCACTGCACT
>VCRD01001304.1:0-52300 GCA_006783055.1 Trinorchestia longiramus
AGTTCGCGACACAGCTCCGGTGAAAGGGCGTCCCACTCTTCATTAGTTTTTGTCCATAGTTCATCAAGATTACGAATATTATCGTAACGTAGCTGTTGGTTGATGTAGTGCCATACGTTCTCAATTGCATTGAGGTCTGGTGATTGTGCAGGCCAGTCCAAACATGGAATGTTATGCCCCTGGAGGAACCTTTTGACATTACGAGCTGTGTGAATGGGGGCATTATCCTGCTTGGAGATGTGATTATCTTCCACATTATCATCACAATACGTTACAGGGCCTTTCGCTCGATTAGACGGCCGAATTAATTTAATCAAATACATTGATACGTAGGATGCGCATTTTGTGGTCTATTTGACGATAATGTGGAAGATAATCACATCTTCATGCTGGATAATGTCTCCATTCACACAGCTCGTAATGTCAAAAGGTTCCTCCAGGGGCATAACATTCCATGTTTGGACTGGTCTGCACACTCACCAGACCTCAATCCCATTGAGAACGTATGGCACTACATCAACCAACAGCTACGTAACGATAATATTCGTAATCTTGATGAACTATGGACAAAAACTAATGAAGAGTGGGACGCCCGTTCACCGGAGTTGTGTCGCGAACTAATCCAGGGAATGCCGAAGAACTTGCAAGCTGTCAAATCACAGACAGGTTATGCTACTAAATACTGACTGTTTACTTTGTTTCGGATGTAATTTTGTACTAATATTACATTAAAATATCTTTGCATCAAGCGGAGTTTGTTTTTACCTTCTTGATTGTGTTTTTTATATAAATTGACGTGAACAATTGCATAGTCCAATGAAAAATCGAATATAAGCATACAATATTAAAGAGGAATCAACGCCGAATCGAATGGTTTATAGGTGGTTTTGATCCGATGCCTTAAATTTAGCGTAACTTACAAGTTTTAGAATATATTGGCAGAGCGGACTTTCTTTTTGGCGCCACTGTATGTTCCTGCAAAGAGCACCTAGGAAGCACATGCCCCACCCGTTATGCTGGGCCACTCGAGTGAATGACCACGTTATTCACAACTAGAAGGAAATGGAATGGGAATATCGGAACCTAATCTTACATTTTTAGTTCATTTCTTTCATGTAACTAATCACAGCAAATAACTTTGTACGTGGTTTAGTGTTTGGCATACATGTAATTTCAGATGTTTCAAGATTTGCAATTCAAATGCAAGGAAAAGTGTCTGCAACAATAATGGCAGATTCAAACGTCTGCATACACGACACATTTACACATGTAATGGTAACAAATTGAAATAACTAATATAGAGTAAAAGTACAAGGGTCATAATTCGGTCATAAAACTGGAAAATAGCACCAAAATATGGAATATTTAATGCATATTTTACGAATCAGCAAATCAACATCGATCCACACCTTGTTACGCTCGCTTAGCGCCAAGCACGAAACAAAAAGTTGCCATAGTCAAGTTCCGTTATATTTTAGTACTTTCAGAACCTATTTTATCTAGAACTTTCTCCATAAGAGAAATTTTTCATCATCCAACAATCGAACGTGGAATGGTCTCAGTACAGCAAGTAGCCCCTGTTGCATTTCGTTTGGTCTTCCTTTTTTCACAGGTCTATTGTCTTCCTAACTCACTTTTAGCATGATACCCCCCTACATGGAATCGGAATTGTTTGTTTAAAATAAACACCTATTTTGCAATGAGACGTGAATGTAAATATGAACGGAAGAAACACATTCTAAACGTTTCGCAGTTTCAGAACACATACCTGCACGGACTGCCTGCTGCTGGTGGAATCATTGAGACCAATGTCATTTCCAGCATCTGACGCTGGAGGAGTGATGTCCATCGATGTAGCGAGTACTGTTGTCTTGCTCTCATTTTTATCAGCAAAATCTGAAAAAATAATTTTCATCAGGTAAGAATATCGTTTGGCATAAACATTAAATTACACGAGTCAATAAACCTAGTGCTCAGTAATGATCTTTCGATACATATATGATCCACTAGTACATATTAAGCTTCTAAACCAAGAGCTGTGTCTTACAAACGTAAATAGGCTTCAAGGAAGGCCACTAGCTAAAAACCAAATGACATTTATAAGTATTTATAGAAGACACAATAGCATCAAAACTTTTGAAGAGGAGCATCTTAATGAAAAGCTTAAATGCACGCTAAGACGAAATTAACTGCAGCATAGTAGGTAAAAGTAGATTTAGAGCACATTTTGTCCCTGTACTTTTTCTCCTTGGCAGGAAAATGCAGGAATGGCCTTTTTTGATTCATGGAGTGATGGAGAGGAAGTGAATCAGATAGTGAAGGCATTGAACGAACGCGCCTCAAAGAAGGAACTCGAGCGAATGTAGAGGAAAAAGACTATGTCTCCCATTCGTCCGTCACTTCGAAGACACGGTCCTTATTTCAGAAACTCGACGCGAACGAGTGCTTCCAGGCAAAGGGTTACGGCATTGTAGGAGTACGATGACCCATCAAAAGACGCTTGTAAAACAATCACTTGGTCTCCGAGTGGTCAACTATGTTGGGGAGCGAGCCATCGCCGTCGTCCAGGGGTCCACGAAATCTGCTGNAATCGGAATGAAAACTTATTTAGTTTACTGGTGAGTTTTTCTTTATAAGACTAGGATGTTGCAAATTTTATCTTTATTTTTGAAGGCTATTAGCCATTTGTTCAGTTTGTCTTGACCCCTAAATATTTTCCGAATTTCATCCAATTTCACAGTAACTCTTCTTACGCATCTGTCAGCAAAAGCTAAACACGATCAGGTAAAAAAAAAAAAATTTCTTCCACAATGATTTTGGGACACTCTGCTGTAGTGGAAGGTGAAGGAGATGTCACCTTTTAAGGCATTGCTTGATCAATAAGCTATCATTATTATGCAGAGACATGCAGTGCAACACTCATATTCGTATTTTTATGATATCCACTGAACATACATATATTAATATCTGTTTATTGGAGTTATGAAGTGCATGTTTTCGTAAACAGAATTTTGTTTTCAGATTGAGAGCAGCTTTGATAAACTGGGACGGCTTTTTAATTTATCACAGACAACAGGTGTTTCTATTTGTGCTTATATACGTTGTCATCTCTGTTTTGACTTAACCTTTGAAAGATGCATCAATTGCCTAATCTATTACCTGAATGAAGTGTGAGTGCTGTCATGTCCTTATGGTGTAAAAATTTTTTCTCAATTTATTTCATTCATGCTAAGCATATTAGGCTTTTAGTAGAGGGATTTTCGTTAATAGTACAGCTTTTTGTGATTCTTGTCTCGACTTAGTTTTGAGGATTTAAAAGGGGGCATCTTAATGAAAAGCTTAAATGCATGGTACGACGAAACTAAGCGCAACATAGCAGGTAAAAGTGGATTTAGAGTACATTTTGTCCTTGTACTTTTTCTCGTTTTTGTAAAATAATGATTTCAGGGGTAACTAAGGTATTTTTTGCATTTTCGACCTAAATCGATCTCCTCTTACAGTTTTCATGCTAGAACAAAAGTAAATCGAGTTTCGGAAACAGGAAATCAATACACAAACGATCGTGCCCCTTTTGTGCCACCATAAAAATCACAACTCAAAACCCGAAAATGTTTACCTTTTTCACCTCTTAAGAGGGACATTTTCGTGAAAATGGTAAAACTTTCAATTTTTGAGTTGTGATTCTTATGGTGGCAAAAAAGGGGTACGACCGTTTGTAGATATTGATTTCCTGTTTCCAAAACTTCGATTTACTTTTGTTCTAGCATGAAAACTGTAAGAGGAGATCGATTTAGGTCGAAAATGCAAAAAATACCTTAGTTACCCCTGAAATCATTATTTTGCAAAAACGAGAAAAAGTACAAGGACAAAATGTACTCTAAATCCACTTTTACCTGCTATGTTGCGCTTAGTTTCGTCGTACCATGCATTTAAGCTTTTCATTGAGATGCCCCCTTTTAAATCCTCAAAACTAAGTCGAGACAAGAATCACAAAAAGCTGTACTATTAACGAAAATCCCTCTACTTAAAGCCTAGTATGTTTACCATGAATGAAATAAATTGAGAAAAATTTTTTACACCATAAGGACATGACAGCACTCACACTTCATTCAGGTAATAGATTAGGCAATTGATGCATCTTTCAAAGGTTAAGTCAAAACAGAGATGACAACGTATATAAGCACAAATAGAAANAAATACGAATATGAGTGTTGCACTGCATGTCTCTGCATAATAATGATAGCTTATTGATCAAGCAATGCCTTAAAAGGTGACATCTTCACCTTCCACTACAGCAGAGTGTCCCAAAATCATTGTGGAAGAAAATTTTTTTTTTTACCTGATCGTGTTTAGCTTTTGCTGACAGATGCGTAAGAAGAGTTACTGTGAAATTGGATGAAATTCGGAAAATATTTAGGGGTCAAGACAAACTGAACAAATGGCTAATAGTCTTCAAAAATAAAGATAAAATTTGCAACATCCTAGTCTTATAAAGAAAAACTCACCAGTAAACTAAATAAGTTTTCATTCCGATTGTCTCACACAGCAAGTTTCCGATACCGGTAGACTAACTGGAGGAGATACTACTCCTGCGCAGCAGATTTCGTGGACCCCTGGACGACGGCGATGGCTCGCTCCCCAACATAGTTGACCACTCGGAGACCAAGTGATTGTTTTACCAGCGTCTTTTAATGGGTCATCGTACTCCTACAATGCCGTAACCCTTTACCTGGAAGCACTCGTTCGCGTCGAGTTTCTGAAATAAGGACCGTGTCTTCGAAGTGACGGACGAATGGGAGATAGACATAGTCTTTTTCCTCTACATTCGCTCGAGTTCCTTCTTTGAGGCGCGTTCGTTCAATGCCTTCACTATCTGATTCACTTCCTCTCCATCACTCGATGAATCAAAAAAGGCCATTCCCGCATTTTCCTGGAAAACATATTACAGGTGACATAGCAGGGTTGTTGTGCTGTCTTGACAACAGTATGCCTTGATCAATGCACAAGGTCAGGACATGTCTTGAGGATCTCGAGGAAGTGCAAGTCGTTCTACGAAGCTTTCACATAAATCTGTGTCTGATGCCATTACTTGCAATTCACCATTGTGACGAAGAGGACCCACTCGTCCCACTCCATCTTTCTCCCGACCAGTGAGTGACAGCTAGGATTTCAGCATCCAAAGCTTGAGACAGTAGATGGCCTTGGCCATCCACCGGGCTTGATGAAGTGTTCCAGAACGGCGAAATGCTTTGGCTGAATCTTCACCACAGGAATGAATAGGAGACAAAAAGTTCATCATAGTCCTCCCTTCGACATCATAACCTGCTTCAGAAAGGCCAATGCGATCCCTTACCTTGCTGGCAGTGCCATTGGTGACGAAGAACTCGAGAAGGTCGTAATTCCTTTTCATTTGTTCAGCTTTTATCTTTCTATAACAACCCACGCAAATGGCACATAAACATGTCATGAGTCAATGTAAAATCAATGTAATCCTATTGCCTAATTTCACCGATAGTAACCACCTAATTTTGACCTCACACTGAATGACACTCTACTCACACTAATAACGCACGTAGATGGCAGGCAAATATATCGTAAATCGATTAAAGATCAAAGCAATCCTATAGCCAATTTCACTGATAGTTTCCACCTAGTTTTAGTCATACTGAATGAGACTAGGTATGACATGCTGCTCAGACTAACAACACACGTAGATGGCACGTAAATATATCGCAAAAATCAAATTAAAAAATTAACGCAGTCCTACAACCATTTTCACTTATAGGCTTCGCCTAATTTTAGTCTCAGTGAATAGTACTAGGTATGGCACGCTGCTGGTGCGTGATTTTTCCCTGGTTCTGGCACCATTGGTTCGTTAAGTGTGACAGCTCTTTAAGTTCCACAGGTTCCAAAGGACGTCGCTGGTTTGAAGAGCACTAGTCGATATTTCCACGTTATTGATGTCGCCGGCTTCATCAGATAACTAACGAAGATGATTCCAAATTGACAGACATTGATTCTGATTGACGAAGAAATTTCAAACGTCTCCAAACTCCCACGTTGACAATAACTTTTTCCAAATAGGCACGAACTTCTCCCAGAATTCAAGGAACAAGCTTCTCCAAAGATTTAGGCACGAACCTCTTCAATGGCTCATCGATCCTCCCCACCCTCCACGTCGACCAATGAGCGGTCTCGCTAAGGCAGCCAACCGCCTTTGTAAGGAGGCTGAGCCGCCACGGTTTCTTACTCTTTACCAAACGCTTCCAAAGTCAACATCTCCCCAGCTCTTTCATAGTCAACAAGTCCTCCAAGAACTCTCATCACCTGAGAAACTGAACTCGAAATCCGCAGCAGAGCGAAATAAGAAGAAACCAGCCATCCTGTCTGCGGACAGAATGGGCGCAAACGACCTACGCACTACCAAGAACTTTACGTACTCCAACAATGTACGTTCCAGCGCACTACCGGTAAGATGTCAGTACGCCAGTACTCAACGTAAAGACACGAGCGGCGAAGAAAGAAAAATCAACTAATCGAATATTAAAATGCCTAAATACGAACTATCAAATTCCTACTGCCGTAACGCCAATTGGGTTCCTCGATGGTCCCTTACTTCCTCAGGCGATCACTCCGAGTAAGACAAAAAGACAAAGATATCCAATGTCTGCTCGGAGATTAAAGATGTCTGAAGGTTAGCACTGAAGAGTGATGAGAGATCAATACATCGGTATCGCCAAAACTTTACGACACTTGATGCACGTTTAGATTGGAAGATTGTAACATCGAGTTTACAACTTCCTCTCACTGGGAGGAACTTCCGAGTCGTCATTGCTGTGTGCAAAGGTTTCCTTCAGAGCCTTCGGGTCGTGGATGACGCCTCGCTGCTCCAAAATGTAGCTTATGAGCTGCCCTCGTCGGATCAGGAAACATGAATCATAGTCATCCAACAAATAGTTCAAATTCTCCGTCCGCAAGTGCATGCGTGGTACGTTCCTCGTACGCGTTGAGCCAAAGAGGGTGTAGGTAGGTAGTGACGGCTCAAGTCATTCCGTCTTGTAACAGCACAAGCGACCGAACGCATCGTAGCGTGTGTCGCAGTGTACAAATCGACAAGAAAAAATCTGAAACAAACACGGGTGCTGCGAAGTAATCTCTATAGGGATTGAGGTCAAATTGTTTGTAGAAAACATTGAAGTTTTCTCCTTTTGGAGTCGTCCTCACGTCATAATCTTCAGATATATAAATACAGTAACTACCATACGACATGCAACACAAAAAAACAAATGCGGTTATATTATAACAAATACTTTCTTTTCTATTTCTGGAAGTGTATAATATTTTCTCTGAACATGGCGGAGGCTTTTCAACCAATTTCATCACCAGTTTATACTGTTCATGTTTGTCTTGCGCATCCAAATGAGATGACCGGAATGAAACATAGGCTCGTGCCGATGCTATAGAAGCACTGGTCTCTGGCAGTGTCTGACCATGCGATGGATCAAGTCTGCCAACAGACAACATGGAACAACAGCACCACAATGCTTCATGGCTCAAGCAATACGGTCTAGTCTTCGTGTGCAAGTAAGAACTGAAGGCTACCATTGTGTGTCCACAAATTCTGCGTAAACCGCTGACAGTGGCCAACGAAGGTATCATGTTTCAAGTCTTTTTGAATAATGATTTATGCTTCAGGAGTAAAAATAGACTTGAAACTGTAAGCTACTGAAGAATAAATGACAACGAAAATTCTATTTCGTTCCAAATATATAAAAATTAAACTGCCAGTAATTAAATCCTAGAAAGATAAATGTAAACACTATTTTGAGTGAAACAAAAAACAATCAAATGTATAGGAAAAAGTGTCATCACCAAGTTATCCATAACAGAATTTACAGAAGCATGTTGGATTACACGACACAGTATTTTCATATATCTTACAAGTTTTACTAATTTCAACTAAAAGAATGGGGTTCAATGTAAAGGACAACGCAAAAAAAAATCAATTTTCTCATGACAAAGTTTGATGTCACCAGGAAAGCTTAACTTCCAGGACGAAAATTCTCTACGCACACCTACAATTCTGTCGAAGAGCTCAGGTCATGCAAGATTTCCATTTAAGAAGTTAGAAATGGGTAGAGTAAAGTTTCTATATGCGATGTTACGGGAGAAATTGGACGTAGCAAGTAAAATTTGTTTTCTCCAGGAGACGGCATGTGTGATATGTAAGTGTACGTGTTGTACAGAGTGTCCCACGAAAATGTCCCTTATTTTTGAAAAAATTATACCTCTAGTTTAAATCGATATATTTTAAGCGTTTGTTTCATCTTATTGAAATTTTGTTTTTCATCCAGATAAAACAAAATGGTTAATATCTACTACGCATTAGGAAATTGAATGAATAGGGGTACAACATGCTTTGTGACAAGAAAATCATAGAAACATGGCACAAACCTTAATACGTAATTGCAATGGTTATTAATAATATTCAAAAATTGTATCCTACATACGCACGAGTATTTAAACCATTTGTGAGTTAGAAATTTACCTCTTTATTTTCAACCGTTGAAGACCTTTGATATTTAATCCGCAGCTGACTAAATATCGAAGAATTTTGATTGTCTTAGAATTTAAAGCAACTAAAAGCTGTGAACAAGATCGAAGAGCTTTTAAGGAAAAGTTCCTTGGAAGAAACTCCCCCGATAAGAAAAAGGTTTATCGAACAGTGAGGAAATTTAATGAAAATGGAAGAATTGTGAACAGAAACAAACAAAATGCAGGAAGAAGAATAACATAAAAAAAACTGAAAATAATATTGCAATTGTGCAACAATTGATTTCTTCTTCCTGAATTTCCTTCCTTTCATTCAACTTCCTACTGTGTAGTAGATATTCTGTGGATATTAATTTTATTTTATCTGAATAAAACACAAAATTTTCAATAACATGAAACAGACTGAAAATTACTCAATTTGAAGTGGAAGTATTTATACAAAAATAGGACATTTTGTGGGACACCTTGTATAACAATGTATCTCCAACTCTCTCTTTATCTGAGTGTGTCATTACTTCCTATCCATTACTGAAGAAAAATTATTGAACTGAAATCAGAAGGGGTATGCACATAGTATAAGCATTGTTTTGTGGATACAAAAGGCACTCGATCACTATAAAATACTCAATTTTTTCCTTTATTGGTTTTGTTCACTTACACGGTGATATCGGTAGATAAAATGCAGAAGGGAAGTCCTGTGTGTATGAATAAAAAGTATTCATTTAAAACAATAATTTGTTGTAAGTCAAATCTTTAATACATTAACTTTATAATAATTTCAAATTGGTCAAATCTAAATCATACTTTACTTTTTTAAGGACAATTTTTCATGTTTCTCAAGAGGACCTTGGCAATGTTTTTTTGGCCTTCTTATATTATAAATATTTTTAAAAAATTCAGAATATCTGAACAAAAATATTTATCACAGGATTAGGAAGGTATGAGACTGTGTAGAATGTACAAATTATGTATCTTGAATAAATATAACTATAAGTATTACAGTAATCAATTAAAATCTTTGTACAGCCATTAGCAATACTAGGCTTACCTCCATTATTATTGTAATCAAATGATACATCACATATACAAAATGTTTAAAAATCATAGCATTATGAAATAAATACCTACTGGACATTGAAGTAACTTCAGAAACTTCTAGTATTTAATCTTGAGTTGCTGAGAAGTGAATGCTGATAGTATTCCCATATTTGAGTGGAAGACACTGAAATAATAACTTAGTGGATAAATAAATAAAAAAATACACTATGTTTGAATTAAATTTGGTAAAATTTTCCCTAAAAATTTATCTCATGGATCATTTGTATTGACAATCATAATAAATAGTTTATACCGATTGTTTTTAATGCATTTATTTAAGGCTTATGAACCAAATTAAAACAAATTATTTGTGGAGGTTTCAAATCTTAGTGGGGAAGGGGAAATACATTTCAAATTTAATAGCTTTTATATATTAATATTAACAGAAATTTTGATATCACATTTAAACTTCTTATTCTTTTCTGATTTCAACCATACATAACATTTTAAATGCATCTCAAAGACAAATGCATTTTCTTATGAAGGACAGTTCTTATTCCCCAAAACTTTATTCCTTATAACTCAAAAACTATTACTTGAAGCCTAAAATTTGCACCACTGGGTTGGCTATAAGATAACCCCTTAGGCCTAGATTTGAAGTCCAACATTTAGTTGGGGCCTTTGTAATGACCTCTAATACACACACATACAACAGGGTGGCATCCTAGAATTTTTCTCCTGTGAGCTAGGGTCATCTGAGGTAATTGCTCTAGAGACACCCTCTCCTGTGAGCCAGGGTCATCTAAAGTAATTCATCTAGAGACACCCTAAGTCATTCAATGACAATGAACCAGCCAAGTGAGAGCATCACTGGGAGATCCAGCTTCTCAAACAGCCCCACATGCTTAGCAGGTAGTCACATTCTAGTCAAAGAAACTGATAATTCTACATCAATGTCACTTACTGTATGCATGCACTGAGAAATTTTTCATTGCATCCACAACAGTCGTGTTACATTCCTTATCCAGCCTTACAAGATATCTCACACCAGAGTCCACTTCAATACACCTGGCTTTCCACTGGTTCTCTCCATACTGCTTATGGACCACATCCATGAAGCTCTCACTCATGTTCATATTTACTATCAGGTTGTATTGAAAGTTCTGCCAGTTTTTTTGAGTCCAATTTATGGAATCATCACATCAATCTAATTTTTAAATGATGTATGTGTAGCAATCTAAATCTCTAAATTAATATTTCTTCTTTTATTTCTTTTAAAAATATGATAAGTAACTATTGTTGGCCAAATATACTCTCCACATAAAAGTACATTAGGCATATTTTACTGTATGAATTTCAGAAGGGCAATATAACAATTTCAATAGGAAGACCTTTCAAAGACACATGTGGCAATGATGTGTTGAATAAAAAGACCTGTAGAACATGGTTCTCATTTCAAGAAGGATGACTTCAGTCTAAAGGGCGAACCAAGAAAAGGACGCACTAAAGGACTCAATTCTGAGGAATTGCAGGCTGTCATTGATGAAAACCCTACCAGTACAACTAGAGAACTGAGCAAGCAGTTTAGGTCTTATTTTGCAATACATGGTCACATGCCTCATATTAAACTCTTTGCAGAGTTCTCTAGTTGTACTGGTAGGGTTTTCATCAATGACAGCCTGCAATTCCTCAGAATTGTGTTCTTTAGAGCATCCTTTTCTTGGTTCACCCTTTAGACTGAAGTCATCCTTTTTGAAATGTGAAAACTATCTTCTACAGGTCTTTTTATTCACCACATTTCCATAGGTGTCTTTGAAAGGTCTTCCTGTTGAAATTGTTGTATTGCCCTTCTGAAATTCATACAGTAAAATATGTCTAATGTACTTTTACTTGGAGAGTATATTTGGCCAACAATAGTTACAAATTATAATAATTTTAAAAAATATAAAAGAAAAATATTACTTTAGTGATTTAGATTTCAACACATTTTGTCATTTATAAATTAGATTGATGTAATGATGTCCTTAAATCGGACTCAAAAAACCAACAGAACTTTCGATACAAACTTGTACATTCTAAGACTAGATGTTCAACTGTTTTTGCTACTTCTCTCTGTTACACTGTAGACATAATCTTGTATTCTCCTTATTCTACCTCCATGTACACCTATTCATGCTTAATACTTTACATGATAGTAAACAGGAGTTGGCTGCCAAAATTTCCATCATAAAACATTTCAAACTTTGGTACATTCTTACTGGTATGTGAAATTAAAGTAGTTTTCTCAATCATACTACACTTCCATTTATTCAGACCATACTCTTGTTAGTTTTTCAATTTCTTTCTTCCACTTATTGCAATCTCACTCTAGTCCTTTACCTCCATTTCTGAATAATCAATCATCTATAAGTCTTCCAACAATTCCAACACAAACAATCATCTGAATCTGTAGTTTTCTTGCATGCCCCCAGCAAATTTTCTCTCGAAGACTTTCACTTAATTCCATTCAAAATTTTGTTTAACCCATCTTTTATTCTTTGTTTGCTCAATTTTCAACCTATAATTCAACACAGCCTTTACCATTCTTTCAGGAAACAGCTCCACCCTAAATTCCCTCTAATAGCTCAACACTACATACCTTTTGTGACTTTCTTACCTTGTGCTCTTGCACATCCATCTTATATTCCTTAGTCATAGGAAAATAGAAATATTCCCATTCACCAATTTCAATAAAAATTCAACATGTAGTGGTTAAAGACCTGTGGTGATCTGTCATGGAATAACCCACCTATCTCCTTCTCAGTATGCTCACAATTATCATTTACTCCTTTTCCTCTCAAATTTGTGCACCCACTCCTTTCAGTCATGCTTGTACACCTTACATTCTTCATCATGCGATCTCCACATATTCTAATCACTGGTCTTCTTTCTATCATCCTCATTCATCATGGTCATCTCATTCATCTTCTTTCCACTACCTTTCATCCTCTTTCCACCAACTTTCATCCTGATAAATTCATCTCTTACATGCACACCTGGCACCATCATCTGCCTCACTATCTATCTCCCTTTTGCTCCTTTCATCGTCCAACTCACTCAAGAAAACAATCCCTGCCTTCAGCCTTCCAATCTCCTCTTTCCATTTTCCCTTTATCGGCTATGCGCTTAATTCAACAATCAAACACTAATTCATTCATCTCACTGATATCACACCTTGGCACAACTACACATGCACCCACAAATTACAAGTCACGCATTAAATAATGTCACAAAACATGAGGGTCGCAATTTTTATATAACTTATTTGAAACAACTATCGAAAGATGCTAACAAAATAAAACCTCGTCTTTTTTCTATATTAAAACAATCAAGCTAAACCTCTAGTCAGAACTTTACTATTAAACGAAATTAAAACAAACACTTTACGTTCTCTTCACGGCTAACGTTTTTCACACCTTTTACTATCTGTTTCCTTATATCTACATAAAATACAGACGTAAAGTATACGTCACACACAGAGTTCAACGTCGGATTTCTTTAACGACGCCACTCACCTGCTATCTCTACCATAGCTGCCTTCGAACTGGACGCGCACGCCGCCGGCCATCAGCTGATTAGACAAACGCATGCGCATGCGCGCGCCGGTGCTTGGGAGCGAACCTTGAAACACGGATGTGCTATTGAAACATGGAGCTTCTGCTGCCGGAAATTCCAGGACACATTCCAAAATTGTTCAACGCTTGAAAATTTAACAAAATGACGATAAGCATGTTTATATCTGGTATCGATATGTTATAGTACACAATCATGGACAAATAATAATAATTGAATATATTAGAATCATAGCGCATATATACGAGTGCAGGGTGTTTCAGAATTAAGGCAACCAGTTATGTATATTAACAAAATCAGTTAAATAAATGTTTGGTTATTTAAATCTCATATTATTTTGGAGGTAATAAAATAATATTTCTCTTTCAAGTGTCTAAATTTTAAATTCATGCTTCATATAATGGCTGTGGATCGAAATTTCATTATCAAGCTCCACAAAGAAGGCGAGAGTAACGTGTCAATTGCAAAAAAGTTAAAAATGAAGCTTCGTTCAACTGTTTGAAAAATTGAAGGATCTGAGAAAGAAACCTTACAAAGTAATAAAACGTCATGAGCTTAGATGCGAGAATGAGGGCTGAAAAAAGTCGTCACATCCCTAATGACATAGCTTAAGTTACGTTCCCAATCATGGTATTCACAGATGAGAAAAAATTTGACCTTCAGCAAGTTGGAAACCATCAAAACGACAGAATTTTGAGTTCCTCAAATTCAGTCGAGGGTAAAATTGTTACGAGACGTCAGAATGCTCAGTCAGTCCAGGTTTGGGCAGCTGTGACAGATACAGCACGATCTTCACATTTTTTGTGCCTTGTGGAGTCAAACTGAACTCAAAACGGGTACCTTTCTCTTATTTTCAAATTAAAGTTGCTACCATCATAACCTACAGAACATTTTCAGGGTTCACCTTGGAGTCTCCAACAGGATTCAGCACCATAACATGGCTCCAAAGTAACTCAAACCTGAATTCAGAGGAACATTCCATCTTTCATAAGCAAAGATGTAAAGCCACCAAGGAGACTCGACCTCAATCCCCTGGACTTTTCTATCTAATCCATTTTGGAGACAAGGATTTTAGCTACCCCTCACACTTCTCTCGAGTTCCTCAAAGCAAATCTGCAAAGGGAATGGGAAGCAATTCTACAAGAACAGATACGTGCGGCTTGCGATGCATTTGTAAATGAACAAAGCTGCAGTTCGTTATAAGGGTGGTTACATCTAATAAATGTAACACTGTATCGTTTGCATATTATTTACCTTTGAGTTTCAACCCTTAAAATCAAAGTTGCGCATATGAGTTTTCATAAACCTACCAAAAAATTCGTTGCCTTAATTCCGAAACCTCCTGAAGATTAATTAGTAGCAAATTATCAATAACACTCATTGATTTGATTCAAAAATTATAGACAAGTAACAAAAGCATATGCACATACTGCTTAACAGGCTTAAAATGCCTGTCTTAAAATGCAAAATGCTGACACCTTAAGAATAGCGATGATGCTCCAAGCGATTATTTCCGTTCTCTCTGCTGCAATTTGAAGTAGAAGCTTGTTTGGGTACTTCAATGAGCATGATGAAGGTTAAGTTATACTCCAGGTGTTTAGTGTTGCACAACGCTAGACTTGTTTCTAGCATGCCGAAAAAATATACGAGTCAATTTTAAAAATATTGTATATCAATATCACAACAATGAATTCAGAGAGTTGAACTTAATGAATCTTGCATCATAAATATTTCAACAATATTCTTCCGTCTTTGTTAGAACAACGTGAGTCCACAAGAAGGTACTACAACCAATTAGTTGCAGATTAGTAATTTGAAATTGCTTTTTACATGGCAAATTATAATCATAAATTAATGTATTACATTTTACGAATCCGCAATTTTTGGAACACGTGTGAAAGTTGTTAGTTACGAATTATTGAAATGTATACATTGAAATACAAAATAATATCACATTATATAACGTTTTACTATGCTATATTCACCTCCCTGTGAGGTTCAGGTACGTACACCGTCATAATCGAACAAGATACACACTATTTTCCTCAAATTAAACGAAATGGTATTTTCCTCATTTATCTCTTTCAGTCCTCTGATCCACTGTATCGCACGTCCCTTACAATGCAAATAATGATTTCACTTTGAGTCATGATGACCAACATATTGGACATGCAATATTGAACAAATTATAAAAAATTGGAACAATTTTTGGTTTCTTAGTTATGTAGTTCGTTTATAAAGATGAATTAGGCTTTTTAGTAAAAATCATCGTATTTATAGGCTATGACAGAAGAGGTTAAAATAAATAGAAAGTTGTTACTGTACGAAAATCTTCGAACATTTTCCACAATAATGCGCCATATCTCGTCTTTTGTGTATGCGCACCGTCATTGAAATCAAGAAAGAGTAAGAGGACTTCAAATCGGCAGAGAACAGCTTTCAGGACGAAACTTCGTTTTTCTACTTGAACTTATTTTACCAGAAAATGTTCAAATTAGAGAGGGTACTATGTATGATTAACGCAGCCAGTGGGATAGTAAAAATGATCATTGGTATTATTTTATGCAACACTAAAACAATTGACTGAACAAATTAAAATAAACACGAAACACGAGGACGACACGTAACCGTAAATATTTTTACATAAAGATGATTGTACATACACACTTCTTTAATAAAATATACTTCAAAGAAGCTCATAGACCTATGTATATATTCAGGACACTTTGTTCCTGTCATAATATCACAAATAAGAGTTATGAAAACCATGCAAACTCGTTGATGCGTTGAGGGATACAGAACATAACGATAGAAGCACAAATACCGCACACATTTATTACCTAAGTATTACTCAGCATTATAGGCACGTAAATGATTCAACATTAATTAGGGTGAATGAAATGTTCTCTTATCAATTGTTTTATCTTCTCATTTACGAATCTACTAATTATAATATTGAGTAATAATTGTTTTAAATTGTATAATTGTTCTATACACGTAATAGAAAGGTCCACGCTGGACCATTATTCAGATAATCCCTAATTCCTATTTTTAGGCTGAAATGCAGGTAAATGTTTAAAAAATGCTAAAATTTACGATTTTTCTGTTTTACATAAATATGGTACACCATATGCAGTTTAAGTTGTCTATCAATTACATAGCCTTTATAATCTTTGTGACTCATAACTTCTATCTTAATCATGCCAAGAATACATGAATAGTAACTTTCCTATGAAACTGAAGCCTGAATATCAACAGTGAAGTGTAACAAAAGTCCATGGCCCTAGCAACACATTTTTACGGTCCAGCTCAAGTAGCTGCCATCGAGATTGCGGACCAAAAAAAGACTAAAATGAACGATAAAACTTTTCAGATACAAGCTTTAATAAAACTTGTTCAACTTAGCTTACTGTTCACAGCATTTGTAAGAAAATAAAATCAATGAATGACTTTGGTCTAGACAGAAAAACTAACAAGGACAGTTATGAAACACGCGCATCTTATAATATACGTAAGAGACTTTTGTGACGTAAAGTTTACCTCTAATTCTAGGTCGTACTAAAATACAATTTACAATATTGATAGCTGCTTAAAAAATAATGCAGGCAACACAATTGAAAAAATTAAACTGAGATGCAGAGCTGAAATTTCGTGCAACGAAGTTGTAGGCACGGACCATTCAAGTACCAAGAACAAGTCTCTACATTTTCCCCTAGTCTTCATAAAAAAACAATCTTTATTTCCAATCAAGTACACAGAACATAGACATTTAGTACATTGGTTTTACAAATTCTTAAGGTTAACATTCTTAGAGTAAGGATGATGGTGAGCTCCATGCGACGATCCTGGGATGTGTCCATGGGCGGGGAGTTGAGGTCTTACCGATAAGTGCGAGCTCACGGCGTGAAACGAGAAACAGCTCGTATTCATGGCCGGGTTTCGAACCCGCAGAAGTCTTTCTGCACAAGCAGAGATCCGATACAGAACACGGGCCGCAGACCACTAAACTACGACTATTCACTAAAGACGACGATGACGCTCTTGATAGCCCAAGAACATGCCAAAATTTCATGAAATATTTCAAAACACAAAGTTCAGCAGCAAAAACAAATCCTACTAACGGTAGATAACAACGACAAATTTCTAAAAGGAGTATTTTCAAATCTCCAATGGATGGCTCGAGACACGATCACAAAAATAGATTTCATCAGAATCCACCATTTCAAGATTTCAATGAAAGATCAGGACAATTATTTAATATTGAAAGTGCAATGAAAAACAATTCAATGGTCCGAGAGATAAAATGTTTCGAAAGACACGAAAAGTTTCTCATGTACATGCAATAAAAGACAGAGATAGGAAGAAGACCTGACCGAATGATGTGGCGGCAGACTTGCACGAAAAAAGAATCTACATTTCCCTTACAGGCTTTGACGTATGCCTTCGTTTTCCCCTCCGTCGACTTGATGAAATTCTCTACGAGAGTAAAGCTCTAAATTCAGTTGCTGCTACTGCTATCTAACATTAATTTACTCTTTCTTGTTGGCACAATACGCTTAAATTGGCATACAATATTTCAGTGAGATGAAAATTAGGTAGCAGTATTGAAGATGCACGAACAGGAATTTAGTTACGAGATGAGGGCAAGCAGAACTAGGGATATAAGGAAGTAGGAAAAAACTCAATTGTAAAGAAAATCAAACATTTTCTCGTAACTAGTCGTTGCAGCATCAGACGTATCCCATATTTGTGAGTTTTGTCGTAACATACTGGTTCGTATTTCTCAAGAACATCATCATGACTAAAGTAAGATCATTAAGTACACCTGAGTGCGATCAGAACGGTACAGGAATCAGAACAGCTAAGTCTGCAATGAGATTAGTATTATTATGATGTTCCTAGTTTAACCACCGGAGCCACAAGAAAAGCGATCTGAACAGTGATACACGGTATCAGGAATATCACAAACAGATCGTAAAAAATTGGGCGAGAAAATTATTGTACATACATAGCAACGATCACAAGCAAGAAAGAAGCCTTCTTAGGCATAAATAATAAAAAAACACAAGGTAAACATACAAAAAAGAAAAGAAAAAGAATTTTACAATAACGTGTTGGCTGAGTTTTCTCCTACTCCTCACCACAAACAAACGCAAGAAATATCCGATATACAAGGCGTGTTTGTAAATTAAAACCCGTTTTGAAATAAAATAAAACAAGTTAACTTTTCTGAGCAATTTCATTCATATATGACAGCCTGTATTTTGATATAATTTTCTAGATAATTTTCCCCAATATTAACACGTTTGTTGCGATGCGACCCACCGGTGCGTCACTTAGGTTAGGTTCTGTAATTTTTTCCAAGTCTTTTAGTGATTATGTGTACAAAGTAAAGATTTGCACCGGCTAGGCAATCGCAACAAACGTGTTAATGCACTTATCGTGTCGTACAATCGGATTTTGAATACCATGCTTGTAGAAATCTGCCGCCAGATTAGACAACCCGTACAACACGATTGTTTTGACATCTTCGTCTTCGTGGCGCTGACCACCAAGATGATTCTTCAAATGCAGAAACACGTGCTAGTCACTGGGCATTAAATCAGGGATGAACAGAGAGTGATCAAATTGTTCCCTCCCAAATGATCAGATCAACTCTTGAATTCGATTGGCCGCGTGTAGACAGGCATTGTCATGAACGTTTTGTAACCGTTCTGAAACAATTGCATAAAGCACACTTCTTGACACTCGAAGAAACTCATTACATAACGTCGAAATCGTAAAGCGTCTGTTCTCTCACTTTTTCAAAAACTTTCTGCTCAATTGTCCGTAATGACTGAAGATCACCCACTTCGTTCCTCATCATGTACATTCATACAGCCATCTTTAAAAGCTCTCACACACTTTCCGTACCATACAATAAGTCGTAATGTTTTCTCCATACACTTCATCAATCTGACGAATTTCAGCCGCTTTCACGCCTTAGCACTAAAAACGAATCACAGTGCGTATTTCACAGTCGGCGGGATTCTCAAACGGAGGAGGCATTTCAAATACTCAAACAAACGTGCACACGCCGAATGCCTCTGTACTGGAGTCTGTACCTTGTCAACAAAGTGCGTTACACTGCGTGCATGCGCAAAATACGGACAACTACGCTGCAGAGAAGGAATTTCAAAACGGTCCTTACTTTAAAAACGCGCTTCGTAAATACGAAAAATTTCTCTCATAAATATTCAAGTTCAGTTACATTAGATCTGTTTAGGAAAAAAGTTCATAAATCATATGAACTTTTGTTTATACTTGCATCGGGACGGTGAGCACAAAGTCCACCGGCCGGGAGAGGCTCTGTCAGCGAACCCCTCACGAAGTCTTGATAATGCATCGCATTGAGCTTCCACGATCTCTCAGCCAGTGCACAGACAACAGTCTCTCTGAGATACAATTCCTATTTCATTCCTAATAGGGAAATTATGCCTCACTTCATATATTAAAACCCAACTGGGTTCACGTTTTGAATAGCAAGCACGATGTAAGATTCACTACACCATGTAAGACTCGCTACACCATGTACGACCCCACACAAGTGATGGCAAGTGTCTGGTCAGAACAGACTTGTACTCAACACAGAGCTCACGAGTACAGTGAAACGTTTCGGTTACTTATGATATGAAGCATAAACAGTATATCTTTCTAGCTCAAAAATCAGGACTAAAGGATTTGCCACGCTTATCGATTTTAGAACTGAGAACCAACAAAATTGCAGATCAGGCGTGTTTTCTTACCATAATAATGTACTGGACCATTTTCTAAATTACAGTAAAACTAGCTTCATTTATCAGAAGGATTATGTAAAAAAAATAATTCTCAAAATTTGCACGAAGTTTAAACTCTAGAAAAAATTCAACGTCTTAAAGAGGTTGCTTGATTTATTGGTACATATTTTAACATACTTTTTCTCAAGTAATTCATTACTGCTGATAAGTATGTAGTATGCAAGAGTTTCTGCAAATATCCTATCCAAAAGAATCAATTTCTTATCTGAACGACAAGTTATGATGTTCAAGCGTCTTCAATTTAATTGTCTGCTTCCACTTGAGTCAAGTGGTTAGCAGTCTTGCTTGTGTTGAATATTCTCTAGTTCAAGTCTTTACGCAGCAATCGAATTTCTTCTGCTTGTGACGCATAGGACCAGGAAGACCGACTGGTTGACTGACTATCTCCTTAAACTTCTACTCATCCTCAGGAGTCCACACGAGCCTCTTCTTCAAGTCACACCTCAGAAGGACGGAAAGAGTCCCTTGTAGCATCACCATTATTTGTAAGATGTTAGCAATAATAATTGAAAACTCAACGTAAATGCTCTGTATACTTGATTGGAAATAAAGTTTCTTTCGTTAGCTTTTTCCGTAGCCGAACTGTTGAAATGATGTGCTTGTGCTGTTAGATCTGTCTTTGAATGTTCGAATCCCCACGCAGCCCTCAAAGTGTCTCTGCTCGTGTACCTAGCTTATTTTTTGCGAAGCATTGTTGCCCATTGAGATTGTAATACTCGTTAGAAATGCTGAAATTCTTGACATTGGTCTTCTTGTTATAAATGTAGTCATCCTTGACATTCTTATTCTTGTTATAGATGTTGGAATCCTTGACATTGTTATTCCTGTCCTATATGTTGGAATTTTTAACCGATTGTTATCCATGTTAGATATGTTAGAATCCCTTAGTTTTTTACTTCTCTTTCTCCTCTTTTTACTTCTCTTTTTCACATTTACTTTTTTTCTTTTATTACTTCAACTTCTTTTTTGTTTACTACTACTTTTTCTCTTTTTATCGTTTTCCTCTCACCTGAACATGCTACACTTTTGACACCAGCACCTCCTTGTCTGTTTCTCAGAGGTATGACTTCATAGTCATGACTTTATATTCATGACTTTATGCTAACAGGTCCAGAATCTCACTTGAATTTGCGTGATGCTCTAGATGCAGATGGAGAACGCCAAGGTGCATGGCATCACACCACCGCCACCCGTTACTTGTATCGTTAAGTACTCGTACAGATAACATAAGGAGTAAAGGAATGTGCTTGGTACGATGTGAGCGCCGCTGCACTCCATTGTTGCTTCGTCTTTTCAATTTATTTTAACGTAATGAAATTTAGAGGCATCCGTCAGTATCGCAATACAAGCAATTATCATCCACCCCAAACCCTGGCATAAGAACATCAAGCTGAAAAATGACTCAGAAGCCTTTTTGCAAATTTCCATTTAGCCCTCAGCAATGCACAAAGACATTCCTCCGCAACTTTCAAACTTCCTCACTGTCGCATGACATTCATAAATGAGGTCGTAATTAGGAAACGATTCTAGCATACAACAGAGTTCTTTCTAATCATGCTAATACGTCCAGTGAAAGACCTAAAATTCATTCGCATTCATTGGCGTAAAGTACTACTGAACATTTCACGGTTAACGACATGAAAAAATTAAAACGTTTCGTTAATATAATAATATACATAATATATGTAACACAATCGATCAATCACATCAATGATCAAAAATTCAATAATGATTTTATCCCATCCATGAGAAAATAATTTAAATCACTTAAATCACCTATTAGCAATAATTATTTCATGTTAACTAATATGTGAAACATCATCAATGGTCAATACCGTTGCTAAATCGTGGGATAGGAGCTAAAACGACCTTTAATTCTTCAATGTAATTCGTAATTCTCTTTTAGATGTGCATTGGTAATCGAAAATTAAAAGCTTCACTTTTAAAACAAACGAATCATCGTTTTTGGGTCATTAATTAGGCCTATTAGTAGAGTTTAAAATGATAGTAATTTTATATACTATGATCTGGCATAACTTTTACTCACAACGTTGTCAGAAACATACAGCAAGAAGAGATATGCAGTTAGCAGAGAAAAAGAATGGGCTGAACAGTACAAAAGACAGACCAATGTCAACTAAAGCAAGTGTATATTAAAGTGGTACGGATATTGATATTTTTGACAATTTCAACCCTCATAAAACTCTTTAAATTATTGTTACTTAGTTTCAATTTGAATGCCGAAACAAATAACGGGTCTTGAAATGCATTACAAAAAATCTGGGTTATCAAATTTCAACTCTCATGTAATGTGAATAGCATTGGTTCATAAAATTACAATCTTTATAAGGAAAGTCCTTATTTTTTCATAAATTTAAAAGCTTCTACAGTTTTCAAATGTTCGTTTTGAGGTAAAAACTCTGAATTATTAAAACGATCAGACAATTATCAAAACAGCACTGGCGAATCCACTTATACAATAGACAGTGTATCTCCGTCTCTGTCTCTTTCTCTATCTCTCTATCACCTTATCTGTGTGTCCGTCCCATTTCTTTCTATCTATTACTCAAGAAAAAATATTGAGCTGAAATCAGAACCGGTATACATGTATGATAAGCATTGTATTGTGGATACCAAACGAGCAGGATTACTATAAATATAAACCCTCAAATTTCCAAGGGAACTATCTAGTTAAAATATATATCTATTTCATCTTATAGGCTTCAGGATTCGGTAGATGTATATTTGAATTAGCAAGCTATTAATTCTCGCTACTCCGACAGAAAAGAGGAGCTTCAGTCTTTGCCAAACACTTCTCAGTCGAACCAGCCATTCGTTTGGATTCTTCTGTGTTTTCGTATTGATAAAAACTCGTCTTTTATGAATAAGAAAAACATTTCACAGTCAGTGCAAGGATCAGAATCCTAATGGAAATTTATTATTTGTATGTGTAACATAATGGACAGAAGCGGAAATTAAGAAAAGTACAACTTTAGGGTTGCTTTGATTGAGTGAGTTGCAAGACTTTCAGCCTGAATGTACTTTTAACTTAAGGTCAAAGATTTAGACCCATCGATACCTTCACGAGCATTCGTGAAGTTTTTTTAACATATATCATGGATATGAAGTTCATTTCGCAATTTTCTATCATCATGGCGATATTAATATTTCCATTTTCGATTCGGACCCTTCGAAGTGTGAACGATGAGGCCAAGTAACTCACAAAGTTGACTTTTCATGACAATTTGCTCTAGAAAGTGACAAGTTTCTTTTTCGGTGCGAGACCATGTTTGATGATCCTTAAAGGAATGAGTTAGATGTGACTACGTAAGGCAAAAATCACGGAAACAAATTATTACTATTTATAGAGTACAGCAATTTATGTACTCAAAATACAGTACAGTTGCACATTCAAGTAAATACGAGTAAATTCATTTAAAAAACGAAATCCCTAAAAAATATGAACAGAGCGAATACATACAGAAAATGTTAATACAAGTATCAAATTTCTAATTCAGTACAAGAACATTTAATTGGCAATATCTGGCTATCATCAGTGCAAAAAAAGGCTGTAGGAAATGTTTTATTTGTAAAAAAAACAATCTTATGGAGTTCTCAATGCAAAAATACTAGTAGTCACTTTAAAAAGACGTATAAGTTATAGTGCATCGTGAGATATAAATTCTCTCAATTGAACATTTATAAACTGCAAAAGTTTCTGAACGCCATGACTTCATTTATTGCAGGATGGTCTCTTTTGGGACATCTCCCCTTATTGCATCATCAACTCATTCGAATCAAATAGTGAAGACACAGCAGTACTTCTTGCTACTATCATATTTCAGAGCGAGCTCGTTTCATTTGAGAATTTCTGTATATAAATTAACCTGAGTACAATTAATCTGTTCTATCCCATAAAAATACCCAGAAATTTCAAAATATTTTAAACAACAAAATGAGTAGTAATACAAAAAGGGTAGTATTCAAAACAAATCAAATATAAAGAAAAGATAGAAACAGGTATTAACAAGTTATTTATAATACGTTAGAACTGACACGCTTTGCATTCTTAAACCATGCCGACAAGCGGCGTTAGAATGAAACTCGTTCGTAGTAAGAAACTCTGCTCGTCAAAAAGCGTTAATATTTCATTTGAGTGCTAACTCAAAGTATAAAGAAATCTCATTCAAAAGTGCACTCGATGTAGACGGTATAATATTAACTGTGTACGGCGTATGAGACTCCCATCTCATATCTTTATTTAAATTTCTAATATTCTTAGTTTTTCGCGTTTGTACGATACTTCCCTTGCTTCTGTCGAACATCATTACTTCTGATACTAAAATGGTTTCTTATATAACGACTTGAAAGGCCACAAACTGTGCCTTGACTAGCAGTGGACTCATTGGAATATTCAGTTCAAAAAATCAGGATTGTGATATCTTGTGAAATAATACTAGTTATTAAAAATACTTTGAAATTAAAATTAACTACTGTTAACAAAATTACTTCTAAAATTCTCCGTTACATGCATCATTTTCCAAATTTGGAAGTAGAGTCAAATAACGCTGAAAAATCAGACAGTTTTAAAAAGCTTCTTTTTGCTCGCGAATAAACTTTTTATTCCCTCAGCAGTTGGTCTTTCACTCACATCCCTAGACCAGCAACGGGTGAGAAGATCTTTCAATGTTTCACTGACATCGAAACTTTCATCCATTGCAGGAGTAGCGCCTTGACTGCCAACATGCTTCATCAATTGGACAACACTCAAACCTTCAAATGGCTCCTCATTGCAGAAGATCTCGTAAATCACGAGTGAGAGAGAGTAAACATCAGCATATTTCCACTTGGCTAAACTCATCATTTCACCGCGTAAGACCTCGGGCGCGCAGTAGCGAGGCGTTCCTCGTAAACGATGTTCACTTCCAGTTGAAACGGACTCGGAGTTATTCTTGAGCGTTGAAAGACCAAAGTCTGTGAGCTTGGCCGTGAGAGTCTCGTCCATGGAGTCTGCTTCGTAATCGAGAAGAACGTTCTGACATTTGACATCACAGTGAGCAACTTCGCGTGAATGTAAGTACTGCAGACCGCTTGAAATGTTAGAAGAAAGTTTCACTTTTTGTGTTTTAGAAAAGTCTAACTCTTGCTCATATAGCGCTTCGTAAAGACTCAGTTTCATGTGCTCCATGCAAATGCACAGGTTAGGAGTCACTACACAAGCTCCAATAAATTTCACCACGTTTGGATGATCCAGCTTGCACAAAATTTGAACTTCGTTAACGAAACTCTGTCGAGTTTTCCTAGAAACTCGTTGGATGCGGAGTTTCTTGACAGCGATGACAGAGCCTTGGTACTTTGCTTTATGCACGTCTCCAAAACCACCGTGACCAATTTCGCTTTGAAACTCAATGTCTTCATATTGCACCTCGTTACTCGTAACTTCCTCGATTATTGTTTTCTCAATTTTTGGTTTCTTTTCGAGTTTAGATTCGTCTTTGCATTTTTCTGCTTTCATATCTCGAGTAACACGTTGCAGCACTGCCTCTATCACTGAAGATAACTGCTCTTTAGAGACATCTTTGGGCTTTTGGTCATAGTTCTCTTCGGGGGATTTCAATAAATGTTGGAATACTTTTTTATGTAAATCTGTGGAGTCATTTGAATCTGGGGATCTGATCTCTGGGACATGACGATCAGAACCATAGTATCTTTCTACATCTGAAAGATCGACACCCGGAACATGAGCTCTATTGGAATTTGATCTCACAACCATAGAACCAAGCGGTTCTCCAACGCAACCTAATTCGCGGTTCATGTCATTATCACCGTAAATTTCATTTAATTTTGCAGCGTTATAAGAACTGGCGTTATTTGAAGTACTCCATCGATTAGAAGAAGATACAACAGCACTGCCATGGGGCAAACCCACTCGTCCGAGACTGCGATTATAGGCATTATCAACATAGGTTTTAGGCGAACTCTGAGTGTTCATTCCGCCTAGTATTGCTTTTTGTGCACCCCTAGAAATCACAGCTGAACCTACTGGCATTCCTACTCGTCCTACTGTGCGATTAAAGTTATTGTCTACGTACGTTCTCACCGGGGAACTTGAGCCAGATGGCACAACAGAAGAGAAGTTTGGAATACTAGTTTGACCTTTCGATATCACAGCGGAACCTACAGGTAACCCTACACGTCCTACGTTTCGGTTGAAGGCATTGTCAGTATAAGTTCTTACCGAGGGGCTTGGACTATACCCTATTGCTTGCGATGAGTTCCGGTAAAAATTACTGGAATTCGAAGGTATCACAGCAGAGCCCAAAGGTAACCCTACTCTCCCAGCTCGACGATTGAAGGCGTTGTCCACGTAGGTTCCGCTCGAAGAACCCGAGTTGTACGTTTGACGAGAAGCACCGCTGTTGTAACTATACGATGAACTTCCACTGTTTTTCGAAGAAATTACAGCTGAACCGACCGGTAGTCCCACACGTCCGGCTCTCCGGTTGTACTCGTTGTCAACGTATGTCCTTGGCATGACTCAAGATGTCTTATCTGGCAAAAAAGAAAAAACGCTAATGCACGTAATCGTTAGCATTACATTTGAATATTTTAAGCACGATTATACTAGTCAATCAAATAAGTGGAAGTAAATTCTATCGTTAAACAACATGAAGATGAAATTATCCCAGTGTATAAATCTTCAAAAAAATGCATTTCTACTGATTTTGACTTGCGGAGGGTAATAATCAGTGTATGATAAGATAACTAAGATTATCTTTCTACAAGTTCCTCGGCATATCTGACATCAAAGAACTGCCGAATATTAACGTCCCCATTGGTCAGAAACTCTAACAGTCTGCTTCGAGCACAACATATGTACATGAGCTCGTTTAAATCACAGATGTCAGTACGTAGAGGATGCGATGGATAAATTAATAGTTCATCTCAAACTCTTTCCAAAATTGGAACTAGGAACCTCGCCCATAGTAATAACCAGTATAGGAACCCCGAGCCCGTTTGTAAAAAAAAATTATTGGCATTTTCATGAATCACTGTGAATCGAAGGAGACGAAGAGCATGTTGCCACACTTCTGATTTCAACTTCGGCAACGATTTGGAACTCGTATCAAGAGAGAAAATAAGCTATTTATATTATTTATGGAGGAGTTTCTACCAAAAATGCACTTTCGAGTAGTCAATAAAAGTATCAGGACTATGATTAAATAAATAATATTATGCAGGGTGGGCCGTAAGTAAGGTACCCTTGCTGACGTAGTTTTTTCCAAATTTTGGCAATGCAGCAGTCCGTCCTGTATACACAGGATACCAAACTCTTCAACAACGACACGGACTGCGTACGTGGAAGGTGAGCTTTGTGACATATTACGTCCGTTTCAGGATCTGAACATCATATGACGTGTGGCAGCGGTGGTTAAACTAGAAATATAATAATAATAATAATAATAATAATAATAATAATAATAATAATAATAATAATAATAATAATAATAATAATAATAATAATAATAATAATAATAATAATAATAATAATAATAATAATAATAATAATAATAATAATAATAATAATAATAATAATAATAATAATAATAATCATATGACGTGCACAACTGTGAATGATAACCAAGAGAAGCTTGTCCCTCGGCAGAATGACTATCTTTAGTCAGAAAAAAATGAATGAAGCACTTTAATAATTGTTTACAAGTACCAAACGTAATTTTAAACTAGAAAAGTAATCTTCAAACAAAGGCATTCATGCACGAGATTTCTCGGAAAGAAAGCCAAAAGTGGCAATGATCAAATGACTCCTAGTAATAGAAGCGTTTGTATCCGAAAAATAATTCCTCAATTTCAAATCAGTAGAGACGGAAGTTGAGAAAGAATGAAATTGAAAGAAAGCAACACAAAATACCCCTCAGATATACTGAACAATGCTTACCTTCAACCCACCTTTCTGAAGAAAATGAGGTCAGATTAACGTATGAATTCTTATCTTATGAGTATTGAAATGTCACACGCTACAAATCCGATGACAATTCTCGAATTTTAAATAACTGTATACCTTAACTCAGCATTGTCATTAAAAGGGTTAAAATAGAATTGAATATGGCAACAGGGACGAGACGAATGGTCCATTCTTGGCCTGCTACTTAAGTCGCATTTCGTCTAAAGTTAAGACATCAATCACGGACATGCACCTCAATCTCACGCAGGCACCAAAAGTAAAGTAGGATGCTAGCAGGAAAAGTAACTGTCACACTCAATCATAATTTTTGACGCAATAATTACATGACTCACATCACACGATAGTTATTTGATTTATGATACGCAATAGTTATATGACTCGTGGCACACAATAGTTATTTGACTCATGGCACACAGTAGTTATATAACTTGTGGAATACAAAAATATGTTTTGTACCACGCAATAATCATACGATTCGCGAAACACAATTATTACATGACTTGTGGAACACGTTATGTAAGACACAGCACATAGTGATGTAACTCGTGGAATACAGGAATAATATCGCTCATGGTACACCATTAAATGACTCGTAGAACACAATAATGGCATGACTCACAGTACACAATAATCACATGTTTTGTACACCTAAATACAAGACAAATAAATGATGCACTACATTTATATAATTCGTGATACACAAGGATTATGTGATTCATGATACATAAGGATCATGTAACTTGTGATACACAAAAATTATATGCGTATATATATATATATATATATATATATATATATCAAGGAAGTTATTAAAAGTAAGTTCAGAACGAAGTTCATGATTGGATTACTGATGAACGAAGTTCATCAGTATGCGCACTCTCATACTGATGACAGTTCCCACATTTCTCTCTAACTACTCATTGTAAAAGTGAATACGTATAATATCTATTAACACAAGTGAAGATCTTCAAAATAGCATGCACATCTTCAACTGCTACTTTGAATGATAGCATATGGCATGTATGATGGTTAGTGCTGGTCACTTGTTGTACTTGAATATGTCATATTCGTTGACATATATTGTTCTCTACTTCCCTTCACAAGCATTCGAAAAGTTAGCATTTGAAGGGAAAATGGGTACGGGTAAGCAGCTTTAATAATAATGATATGTTTACATTAAGTGTAACATCATCGCCCCAGCAGCGCTGACATCATTATTAACATTTCCTAGCTGGTAACACTTTGATCATGGGCCGTTGCTGCCTCTCACCACATATATCTAACACAGTACAGCAAGATAGGCTGCATAATCTCATCATATTCAGTGATAGCGCACAAAGAGAATGTTGCAATATTATATGATTTAGATATACACCCAAAATGCCACGTCTTGGCAGGAAATACGTAAGCCGAACTGCATAATGAGTGAGGTAAAATCTAAGACGAAAGAGATAGTTTTCATGACAGCTGCTGGGATAATTTTCCTGGAGATATTTTCTGGTGTGGATACAGCCATCAGGGGAATGTTCTTCGCTGTTACGAAACTTCATTGTTTTTTTAATTGTAATGTTACTGAAACAAATATTAGGAAAAGTACCGCAACACTTGAGCACTCCTAGAGTTCATCTTGCACGTTGCTTCAGCAAAAAATATGTAAGCAATTGAGGTATTCGAAATTATGGAGGGCACAGAAATGACCTAAAACTGAGTGGTAAGTTCCACATTTAAAACAGCGCTAGTAAGCTCATAACATAGATGAATTTAGTAATTTATATTCATACACATATGAACTTCACTAGTAACAAGTTAAAATAATGAAGAAAATTTTTAAACAGGGCAATAAGCACGAAAAACTACCATTTTGTCACATTTCTCGTACAAATAACTCCAGGACATTTACGATACAAACTTAACTGCTTGTCAACACAAAATGCTTGACGACTAAGGCAGCTTATTTAACAAACTATCATGTGGCTGCGGTGGTTAACTAGGAATATAATAATAATAATAATAATAATAATAATAATAACAATAACGAACTATCATTAAAATATATAGGACAAATTGAAAATGTTAAGCCCTCTATTCACAAGAGACTCGAGCGGGCCAAAGCGGATAATTTCCTAGAAAATGCATTGTGAAGCTGTGGAGGCCAGAAAGCATTGCATGCCTCTGAAGTTCACAACTGACACTCTCGTTGTCATCACAACTGGTGGTATAAACATTGTGCTTCTCAGTCACGTACTTGGGCTTCTTATTGATGTACACTGGTCTGGTGGTCAAAAACCTATTTTACACTTAAATAAAATTTCATGCATGTAACTGTTGAGGGCATTGTCGGTATCTATACTAAGGCGCTTATTATGTGGATTTATGTAGCGTGAGAGTTAAAAAAGGAGTTTTGAAGTTTAGCATGAGGGTTGAACGAGTTTTATTTTAAATGAGAGTATAACTTTAGCAATGCAAGTTCTGAACTAATGAAAACTTGAACCCTGAAAAATGGTGTAATTAATTCAATATTCATATAATTTAGGATATAATCTGGTAGTATCTAATCACAGCGACATGTAGATAACATATTTTGAAGGCCTTGCGAAATTTGTTTCAACATTTGTGGAAATCTAAGTCTTAATCATAACATTTACAGCAGAGTAATTATTTGAAGAATCCATTAAATTGATTTGGTATCTCTCCACCCTCTTACCATTAAAAAAAATATAGAGTATAACTTTAGCGATTTGTGTAAATATTACCTGTGCGCTTCGTCAATTTTTATGAATCACCTTTCTTCTTCACTTTTTGTGAGCGACTGCCCGTGGGTCACAGTGTTGCCTAGCTCAAGATGCATAAAACCGCCTGCAACTTACAGAAAACGGCTAGAAAACGCTAGATATCTGTTGAATATTGATAAATTCGTGCTAACCCATACTGTCAATTTGCTATGAGAAACGAAGTTTTTGTTTAACGTGTTTTTTCCATATGATAATTATAATGTATTAAATCTTTTATGAGATTCCAAAGATCATTTTCAGTCATCAATCTCAGGCTTTATGTCAACACTGAAACTTGGCATTTGTCTTTTGAAAAACTTGCATGTTTCTAAAGTTCCAATTTTTTGAAGAACTTTTTTTCGTATTTGATTAGTAAAATGACATTTTTCATTCCTAACTAAACAAAGTGTAATCATAGTGTAATCATGAAGTTCGTATGCTAATTGTGGTAAATATTTTTTCATAAGCGAAGGTGAAACTTCAGACATTTTGACAACTACAACTTTAAACATCTTGATCGATATATCAATCTTAATCATTCATGACATATTCCAATATTTCGTTGGCATTTTTAATTTGTTTTACAACGTAATTGTCAATTTTATTGAACAAAATGAAATTTTAAGTTAACTAAAATAATAAAGAAATTTCACGTATCATCAACACATCACACTCAACGTTCCAACAGTAAATCAGAAAAAACATTTGAAACTTTCACTCTGACTCGTGTTTTCAAATTTGTAGATTTTAGCCTTATTGGTGGAGACTCAAACCATAACATAATGCTGTGTGCAACTTCTTTCGAAGGGAACGCTTTGTTGTTGGTTTAGCACTTTTCTAAATTCGAGTTTCGCTTCAATTGTACTAGCACAAATCTCGTAAGGATTTTATAATAGTGTCATCACTACTCTAAAGATTTTAGCGTAATGAATTGAAAAACTAATTCCTTGTACTGTGAATTGATAATGTACACTGGAGCATATTCATGGGTCGTGTACGGGAGAAAGGCCTGAAATAAACGCAAGTAATGCATACTAAAGAAAGAGTTCAAATCCTTTTTTCTACCTCTATTTTTCTTATTTGTATGTAAATTATATATAATTAAGAAGATTTATAGAATTGCTGCTGAGTTATGTTTGCTGTTTTGAATTATGTATTTGTCATGATTCTTTATATTGCATTATGTCTTAATACAGCTTCAAGTTTGTAACTGCCCAGACACTTGTTTCACCTCACTGCATACACATCACGTACGGAGTTCAAAGAAATAAATAAGAACATAATATGAAATAAGAAACACCAATAAAAACACGAAAATCACTGTCAAAAACTACACTTGTATAAATAAATCTGTGTACAGATAATGTGCATGATACATGTGCATACGATAATGGGCGCCCTAACGGGTGACTGTTATCCCACGCCAAATGCTTAAAATAAGAACCTAGACTCACACAATTAAGCGCATGACCCTTTCTGCCTCCCACTACTCCTTTCACGTCCATTTCTGTATTTCTTCCTGTACACTCTGTACCAAATTCTTGTTTTGGCTTTTGTTCCAATGACTGTTGGCATACATGCGTTAGCAATGTGTGTTGGCTCTGGTATGCATTTTGTTAACGTTGACATAATTTCAGTTAGCGTTGTCATAGTTTCACTGAGCTTTGACATGGTCCCTGTTAGCGTTGACATGATCTCAGTTAGCGTTGACATGGTCCCAGTTAGCGTTGAAATAATCTCAGTTAGCGTTGACATAGTTTCAGTTAGCGTTGACATGGTCCCTGATAGCGTTGACATAGTCTCAGTTAGCGTTGACATGCTGGCATCAACATCCACTTTGGGCTTAAGCTTTAATCATTTAAAACACACAGCATCAACCCAGACTAATTTTGAGAATTGTAAAATTTTGAAAGTACATATTTCTAATTGAAATATTATAGAAATGGAAATGGAACTATGAGTGGTTTTATTTACAAAGAAAGTACTACTATTTTTTCATAACTTCCTCTAAGTTTTCTGTTTTTCTCATGAAATTCGTATAGCTGTGACTTAAAAGTGGACACTTTTGTCGCTTTTGAAGAAGCATCAGTCCTGCAAAATGAATCTGTAAGTTTCTATAGGGTGCAGTAACATAACTTCCTTCTTTTCAAGATTGCAAATCACTTTGAAAAAAAAGTTATGTTGCTGCACCCTGTACAATAAAGGCAGTCTGTTGGAGCAAGGTCGGTAGAATATTGTGAGTGAAACTTCATTTTCCAGCCCAAATCCTTCAAGGAAATTCTTATTCTCTCCTACAGTGCAGTGTCTGGCAAACGTCGTGTTGTAGGATCAGTCATTTACTGTTCACAAATAAGGTCGTTTTTCTCGCACAATTGTTTTTAAATGTGTTCTCTGCTGGCGGTAAATTTCAAGTATCCTTTGAAGTGCCAAGTCGTGTGTTATTCTTGTCCATTAGTCTTGTGGTATTCTACATTAATTATTTTGCTCAACAGTAAATCCAATTTCATAAAATTCTCTTCAAGATTCATCTGCTATGATATACGTGTAATCCTATAAACCCTGAATATGTTTTGTTTTTGATAACATATTTTTTGGAGTGCATATACTGTAGTTTTCCAATTTCAAGTGAACTCTACGACTAAGTCCAAAATTTATGGATAACGCAGTATAGTTACTCATTGCTATGGTCTGTCCAATGGCTGACGTGCCTTGTTCTTTTTATTTGTTACTGGGTACACCCTGAACTTGTAGGCTATATGTATTTACTTATATCCTAATGACAACAAGACTCTTGCAATACAAATGTAAAAGCAAAAACAAGTTGTTCGTGCATTGCAAGTACAAAATGTTCATAGAATCACGGTAAAAAAGCTGATTTTCTTTAAACACCTTTTCGTAATGTCCTTTTTACATTTTCTAATAGTTGTGACTTTTCACTTCATTCTCCCTGATCCTTTTTTTTTACCTATTGAAGGTAAGTAAACGCGAATAGAACTAAAATGTTTATTGAATGATCTTTTGAGAGCAGATCAGAGTGACCTACTTTTAAAAAATTCTCAAGTTCGGAAGAATTTGCGTTTGTTGTTGCAGGACAAGCGTTGGTAAGTGGGCAACCCGGTATGTGCTGACATCTCTACAGACCGTTTATTTCCAGCCAAAGTTTCAGTTACGAATAGTTCGAAGTTCTTAAAACTCTTACACCTTATCTGCATACATGACCAGATCGCAGTGTTTAGTCGGAGTTAGTAAGTTTTATCAGCTAAAGATTGATAGATGTTCCAAACATACTGACTCTAACGTAAACAAATGCTTAAATCAAAGTAGATCCAACTGAGAATTTTGAGTGGGTGTAAACAATAGATTGATCTCATTAACTAAAAAGAGCCTACCGTTCCATCTACTACACCAAAATTTTGCGTAGAGAGCAATCTCGATTTCAATAGAAACAAGGACGAACACATTTAGTATCTGGTCTTACAGTGATGTAATACTCGGAAATTCGGTTGTCTTTGATATCCGACTTGTCCACTCATACCAGAAGCGCTGTCTAATTTCTTAAGATAAGTACAACACTCCCTTGAGTTCTTATCTACTCATACATTTAACATTTAATTGAATTTACTATTTTAACAGACAATGAAAATTCCTCTGGGGATCTTTACATAGATACGCTAAACACTAAGAATAATATGCAATTCAGACGCAGTACGGACTTAAATATTGATAAAACATTCATTGGATACATAGCCTTAACAATAACATTGTCTCAATTTCCCTTGTGTTAATTATCTGAGCATGAACACAACATTTCTTTGGGCACATTGCCTCAACATTGACAGAGCAATAATAATAATACAACTTTTACTCAGACAAAACATTTTTCTGAGAAAACTATCTTAACATGAACCATTGGACAGGACATAGACCTTAGCCTACTATCGTAATATTTCTCGTCGTATTCCTCAAATTATTTAAGCATAACAACAAACGCAATGATATAAAATGAACAAAATCAAAACTTTCATCGAGATACATGACTGAGAATTATGTGAAGGGGCACAGAAGTCAGTACCTGATATCGTGAATCAAGTGGCACGATTTGCTTTCATTGGTCAGAGACCTCTATTATCGACACCAATCACAAAACACAGCGGCCGAAAAGAGCCCACTTGCCCACTTGCATATTCATTTCTAGCTGTTCATATACTGTATTATTGGTTACGCGTCCCCAATGGCTGGCTAGGGAGTCGTATACCTTATATACAACAAATTACATGGTGTCCATAAAGTCTCTTTACAATTTAACAAATCTATTACATGGATAATCGATGAGGTGTCTGAATCAGATCTGCTCAATTGTACTTAGTGGAAGTGAGAGGTTTTGTGTTTCAGGCATCCCGTTGATGAAAAAGGCAGAGGCGCAATGTGTATCACCATGGTTCATTGAAACAAAATCGGGCACGCAGACTCAGCAAACTACAAAACTAAGTACAGAAGAGATTAACCATCACGTCCAACAATATGTGCATGGCACAAGAAATTTATGAAGGCAGAGATAGTGTTGGATAAAAGGATGTGAAGCATTTCTATTTAGATCGGTAGATTGGAAAGAATATGCCAATTTCCTGGCCACCTAGTAAACTAGTTATCACTCTTCTGAATTTTTTCTATAAGATTATGTTAAAGATATTGTGTGTATGGGCCATAACTGACCTGAAGCAAAATATTACTGAGGCCATTGCCACCATTGATGAGGAGGCTATGCTACAGCAAACATGACATAAAATCGAGCACCATCTTTGTATGCTTCGTGCAACAAATGGTGTCTATATAGAGGTGTATTAAATATGGTAAACAACTTCAATGTCTAATTCTGACTTAGCAATAATTTCAACGTATGTATATTTTCGTTTGCTTCTGCAATGAATTTGTTAAATTTTGAAAAGGCTTTATGAATACATTAGATTTATAACATAGCCCGCTGAAAATTAACGGTGAAAACCTGGTAATAATATTCATAAAACAAGCACACAGTCGTAGGAATAATATTGTAATTTATTGTAACATGAACGAAAAAATAAAAAAATATAATGCAGTTAAAATCATTTATTGTAAAACTCACCTTTTACTCGGTACAAGTAGAATTTATTTCAAAACTTTGGAGATTCGGCATGTATTCTTAATAGGACACTGCAGCCTTCGATGTACGCAATTTTGCTTGTACAGGCATTTATGTTAAACACTAGTTTTTATTCAACGTACAGTGCGAATTAACAACGTACGTAAATTTGTTCATAGCACCTTGTATGAGTCATGAATACAAGAACCTTGTGTTAAAGTTGCTGTTGTCGCCATTTAATGTCCCGAATTAAATAAAAATTGGAAACAGTGGTAGCGAGCAGTTCGTTTCCTGTGTGTGTTTCAGAGGAGCTGCAAAAAACATGCATAAAATTGTATTGAGTTTCGTTGTACATTGAGCAATTTCAAAAATATGTTTTAGCTAAGCAATGCAAGGTGTTTGATCAGAGATGAATTTAAAAACATAACAGAAGAATGATGAGTAGTTAATAATATTTCCGTGGTCTCATCATTATAAGATGAAAAAGAAAAATAGGAAACAAACTAATAGCCAAGCTCTAGAAAAAGATTGTACTGTTTTACAAGAAATTATGTTCAAATGCATAAGAAATAATTAAAATACATATAAGTAGGGAAAATCTTTAATATAACAATTAGAGCTTCAATATTTAAGATGTTAGAAACTTTTGAAAAAAATAAACCTATCTCGAAAGCAATAAAACACAGAGGCTGAAGCAGCTGTAGGGTAGGGCATTCTATGTGAGCTGCTAAAATGTTTTACAAGTTTCATGTACATCAGAGCACTCGGAAATATATTTACTTACTTATAAATGTGTTTCAAATTACATACACGTGTGTAGCGTACTTAGAGCTAAAAAGTGTTTCGATACAAGGCGAGGTACAGTTCTCTCATTGCTTGCTCTCGCTGGACAACACAAAATCTGATATTTACATCAAGTAATTCTTGGACACAGAGCTTCACAAAACATGCGCGTCTGAACATACTAAGAAATACTGTTACATTGAAATGCACTATAAACATTCTTGTTACATTCATTTCCTAGCATTAAATAGTTTTGACGATATCTCATTACATTGAGAGTGGGACACATTTAAAAATTAGTTTATGAAGCAGTGATTTTTCTCTTAAAAACACTTGCATGATGAAAATTTTTGCGTTCCTTATACCCTAGAAGCAATTTATCTGCCTTGGCAGCGTCCACGCGTTAAGCTTTGACAAAGTGATGGAGTTTTCACTCATTACCGACTTACAGCGATAACATTATAATTAAGACTAGTGTTTAACTACTGTATGCATTCAAAGAGTGTTTCAAAATCGGTATGAAATCGTCACATAAAATATTTTGGTAAATTGCAGAAATCGTTGAAGCAATTTCTCTCCCAGTCTATGAAGTACATGCATGAGTAGGCGTGTCTATGTACACATTCAGGAGTAGGAAATATTACAGAGTACAGCAAAATTACAGAGTGCGAATTAAATAACCCATATATTTATGCAGTATCATATTAAAGAGGACAAAAAGATTCATGGCAAGAAGAGGCTTCATACTTTTCTGTGGGTCACTGTTTTGACATCTTGGTTTTTCATTCGTAAATGCAGTGAAAAAGCTGTATCTTTTAGCACAGTTCTATAAATATTAATGTTCGTCTCCACCATTCAAGCATACTAAAGAACTTGAAGTTAATATAGGTAATGAAATGCCTGTTTTTTAAAGAGCCCGGACTTGATGTTCGATAACACGTAAGAGATTGTGTGCAGCTGATAAGCAGTGATTGGCAGTAAAAAGTTGATTGAGTGCACAAGATTGTGATTGCCGGAAAGTATGCATAAAAACAGTGTACCTGCATGCAGTTTGTCCTTCTTGCCTTCTTATGATAACAATTCATAAATCAAATTATTGAATTATATCCGGTCAAATTCCAACCGTATTACTATTTGAGCTTGTAATTTGGAGTAACATTCAGGTTCGTAGTTCATCAGAACATTAGAAAATCCTTTTGTATGATCTAGGTAAGGAATTTGACTACACTGCGACCAGACAAAATCAGTAACTTCTCTTGGTGCGAAGTAATAAAAAATCTGTGGAAGCTGTGTTTATGAATGCAATGTTTGGTGTACTCATGACTGCAGTAATATGAGAGCTACACACAACGTACTACTGTACGGTGTACACGTGCAGTAACGTACGAGCTACACACTGTACGTACTGCTGCACGGTGTACACGTGCAGTAACGTACGAGCTACACACTGTACGTACTGCTGTACTCATTGTGTGTGTCTTGACTTAGCGTACTCAAATTCCATACACGGATCTTATAAAAAATTGAGTAATATTACGACAAATAATGAACATGAATATTGTCCCTGAATATTGGCGCAAATATATACACGGCTGCAAGAGTTAATTTGCACAAAAGCAGGAAAATGAAACAAAACGTAATAATTCCTAGACGAAAGACATGTCATTGTCATGTCTACTGGACGTGTCACATGCTCCTACTTCCCTGTATAAATTAAAGGTAAAAAGAATGTCCTCTCGCATACTTTTATGTGAGATGACATTTGCAGACATCTTTAAACATAGGAGCTTCTGGGTTCTATTAAACCGTACGAGATCATTTTCACATGGTCTAAGCTAATTAGATAAAATTATTAGACACCTTTCAGCACACGAAAATGTTAGACACCTTTCAGTAGATGAAACTGTTAGACACCTTTCAGCAGACGAAAATGTTAGACACCTTTCAGAAGATAAAAATGTTAGACACCTTTCAGCAGATGAAACTGTTAGACACCAGATCAAAATGGTAGACAGCTTTCACCAGACCAAATGGTGGACAGCTCTCAGTAAATGAAAATATTAAACACCTTATCCATACTTACTAATAACTACCACTGAGCGTAGACTAGAAAGCTCTGCTGTACGTTAGTGAAGCATCAGGTCACACAAATATGTACATCTTAGTGCTACCTACTTTACTCTAATACTTATTTTGTGTTTCCTGTGATCGAGAAATTTTTACATGAACTCACAGCGATTGATACATAGTTACACAAAGCAATTACTTGAAATTACGCTTTATCACTTAAAGTAATTGTAGACAATGAGAGTCTCTCACACGAGCAATTACTAACTCCACAACTTTTGAGACATAGCCGTATTTTGGATTTTTTATATTTGCGTCTTTCTGTGCTAAAAAAGAAGTAATTTGAATATGCTTGGAAGTGATTAATTTACATTTAATAACATTCCGGTCTGTCTTTCGAAGAGTCAGAAGGTTTTAGGTTGACGATGGAGGCCTTTGCTTGGACGGTGAAACTTTATATGTAGGTACAAACATTGACATCATACCAATAAATTTGCATAAATACAGCCAAGCTTTTATGTCAGCATGTACGACCAATGAGGTGTATTTTAGAAGATAAAATAATAATGTAACAAGCTCATAACGGAAAAGATGAAACTTGTGTGAATAAAATTTTCATGTATTGTGAGGTTATGTACGAGTCGGATAATACATGACTGTTGTGGTTTGATATGATTAGGTTTTAAATACAGCCTATAAAAATGTAAAAATAATAATAATAAAAACAGGGTCTAAAATGTTGATTCAGATTAAAAGCACATTTTTTTAACCGTGTTTGAGTCAATTCAATTTTTCTTAAGGCTTAAGAACATTATCTCAAATTACTAGTCAAAAAATACTATAACTATCAACCATAATAGTCAAAATTTCGTGCTCTCCTGACACAATCAGATAATTTATAATTAACGTTCCCAGTAAAACATGCACACATTTATTTCGAACAAGCTGCAGTGTGTCAGAATACTGACGTGTAGACGCAATGCTGTGCAATAATACAACATGAATAAATACACGTCTACGCGCTATTATGAAAACTCCAGTGCATGGATACATGCCTTACTAACGTGTTAAAGTGCGCCGTACATGTACTCGATTTCATCCCGTACTACCGGTTGTATTACATGTTATATACTGTATACGTTGCTGCGTTGCGTGCTCTGTGTCCGCTAGTGATACATCCAGTAGCGCGAGGGCAGTCTGTTGTTGATGTTGATATTTTTGATGTTTTTGATGTTGATGTTTTTGATGTTGTTGATGTTTTTGATGTTTTTGATGTTTTTGATGTTGTTGATGTTTTTGATGTCGTTGATGTCGATGTTGTTGATTTTGACGATGTGGATGTTGAGCAGAATTGCTGATGTTGTGCGACTGCTGCACTCAACATTATCTTTAGTAAGGGAAATTCCTGTTATTTTACAATATTCTGCCTAGTTTTATGCTTGTGCAATCAAGCAATACATTTAGTGTTATATGAGTGAGTGAAATTAAACTTTTTGTTTAATTCTACGTGCATGCAATTAAATATTATGTTTAGTTCTACGTGCGTGCAATTAAACATTTTGTTTAGTTCTACGTGTGTGCAATCAAACTTCTTTTCTAGTTCTACGTGTGCACAATTGAACATTTTGTTTAGTTCTACGTGCGTGCAATTAAACTTCTTATCTAGTTCTACGTGTGTGCAATTGAACATTTTGTTTAGTTCTACGTGTGTGCAATTAAAAACAATATTTACTTCTATCTTCTACACGAGTACACTTAAACACCATATTTAGTTCTACGTGAGTGCAATTAGACACAATATTTAATTCTACATATGTGCAATTAAACACCAAATTTACTTCTACCTTCTACGCGAGTGGAATTAAACAATATATCTAGTTCTACGTGAGCGCAATTAAACATACTCCATTTCTACGTGAGGGAAATTTAAAGCTATACTTAATTTTAGGTGAATGCAATTAAACACCATATTTAGTTCTAAGTGAGATACATGTGCAAGTTAGAAACTCTGTGATTGTATGTGACAAATAGTCACTAAGTCAATTCACAAAAATTAGTACAATAGTTATAACACTGAATATCTCCAGTTCTCAAAACTCTTACTTACTAAAATAGCCTTCGAAAAAATTTAGCATGACAATCTAACCTGTACGAAGTTGCTGCAGTGCGTGATGCTCTGATGGAATAACTCACCTAATTTCTTACGAGCAAAATTACTGCTAGCAATATCTAAAACTTTTTCTCGAGGAGTGGCTTCAAATAATTTCATCACATGAACAGTTGCGTTTACTCTTCAAGAAAATGACATCAGTGCTACACTAATTCAAGTAAACGTTATTTTGTTTCTAGGAAGTAATTTATGATTATTTGAAACAGCGATTTTGTTCTTCTCTCGCCCTCACCACGAAGACAGCCTTCTCGTGTCTGTACTTCTGATGATCTGCTGCTGACATGGAGCATGGGAACGAACAGTTTATTCTGCATTAGACGCTATTTCAAGTGTTGATGCACAACTCAGGCTAAGAATAAACCAATTTATGATGCACTTGAGAACATTTACGTACAGCGACGTGATCAACGAGCCCTGTGACACCAGTCTACTCTATACATCAGTATAAGTTATTTTATGTTAACATACAGGAATTAATGTACTCATAAAGTATATCCACGCATATTTTTAATACGTGATCCACTCATTAACAATAAAGATTTCGAATAAGTGTACTACAGGGTACGGCAACATAACTTCCTTTTTTTCATTGGAAGTTCCTTTAAAAATAGGAAGTTATGTTGCTGCACTCTATACAATGCCCGAAGCACATATACCAAGCACGAAGGCTTAACTTAGCTGAAGAATTCACTGGGGGAAGGAATTGCGTCAGGTGTGCTATTTATTGTCACATATTCAATGACGGTACAATGGTAAACCATGTCAAGCAAGGTTCTGGCTGTTGGAAAAAATGGAGTTCCAGCAGATTCTGTACTGGTCTGCGAGGATGATTTTTCGCTTTCTATTTTTGTTGTTTCTCCATCTACACTGTACATGTAACTGTCATGTGCATGTGGCTCCCGTTAACACGTAAACCAAGTACTTATTATTCGTTTGTGAGCCATACCTCAAATGTCTTCAGTTATCAAATTAGAAGCAAGTGTTTTATAGTTATTATACTACCATTTCTTTTACATTGGACCTGATTCCTCACAACTTCTCGATTCAGAATTTTCAGCAATGATTATCTTAATTGGTACTAGCAATAAAATCTTACACACGTGAACAGTTTTGAAAAAGCGTACGTGAGTGCTCCTTCACCTAGAGTACAAACGTAATGGGCACTCAAAGAGTCCAATTTTATAATGGAAGAAAAGAACAGCTCCTTCAAATCCTGATTTTTTTAGTAGTCAACTAATTAAGGAAAACACGGCCACTCAGCGGGAGAGATCTACGCATACATACTACGCTATCCTCATATCTAGTACACAGTAGTGTACATTATACAGTGCTACACTCAAACATAACACACAGTAGTGTACATTATACAGTGCTACACTCACACATAACACACAGTACACATTATACAGTGCTACACTCATACATAACATACAGTACACATTATACAGTGCTACATTCATACACAGTACACATTGTAGTGTGTTATACTCACACCTAGTAAACAGTAAACAGTTTTATAAAGTACAGATTATGCATGGAACACCTACGGACGTACAGAAGTGCTTCAAATTAAGGCCATTACTCAAAATGGGAAAAACGAGAAGGAAAGCCGAATTTAGCTTATCTTTTGCATATGTATCTGACAGAAGCAAAATATTTTATCGAGTAAGTCATCTTGAGCAAAAGATGTAAAAATTCATGGATATTTGATTAATGGCTTTGATTTATGAGGCACGTAATAGTAGATTTATAACACTGCTTATTTTGCTATAAAATACCTTGTGAATCTGAAGGGAACAATTTACCTTATAAAAAAATTCCAATCATTTAATTAAATGTTATGCAAGTGTATCCTTTCTTGCTGAAAGACTCACATCAAACCTCCTGTTCGATATTATATCATTGTGAAGAAAACTTTAGATTTCGAGGTTTTAATGCTGCCAAAAGTGAATAAAATTAATCCAGTGTTAGCGTAATTTCACGTCACTTCAATGGTGTTATTCTGTTGAACAGGTTTTGACGCTTCATCATCGCTAATTGGGACAATGATTACCTGTGGAGGAGGTGAAATATCATGACATGTGTTTCGTTTGTGTTGAAAGCATCAATTTCCTGCGTCAGAGAAGGAACTAATTTCTCTAATACTTAAATAAAAGCATCAATCTGAGTGCTTCCTGCATGTGTTTGCATACCTACAGTCTATTCGATAAGTAGAGACTTATTGTACACATCGAATACATCATTTTTTCTCGCTAGAAACTAGATGTTCATTTGACAATGTTCATTCAGTGATCTTTATTCAATGATGATCATTTGATAATGTTCATTCAATGATCTTCACTTGATGATGGTCATTTAATGATGTTTATTTAATGGTTTTCATTTAATGATGGTCATTTGATGATGTTCATTCAGTAATCTTTCATTTCCGATACTCATTTCCGAGCAGACATCGGAACAACGCTCAGACATTGTTAAAAACTCGCTCATACTGTCCTACCTCACAAGAAAAACTTGCAATAATCACAAAAACAATTTGAGAAAAACATTGTTTTTAAATCAAATGACATTCAGAAAATGTATTCACGAATGTTCGGGACGTATGGGCTTTTGATTCGCATCCTTTGAAAATTGAGTACTTTGGGTCAGATATTTAGAAAAATTTTAAATATCCGCTTTGAATATCCGTATTTCTCGGTACAAATGTTTTTATTATTGTTAAATATCACATTTTCACGATATGAAAAAGTTACGAAAATATCTGCTAGAAATCACTTTCGCCAATGCTTCTATGCTAATTTTCAAGGAATTTTCCACTGAACAACAGATGTGGGAAGTATCCTTTCTTTCTGGAAAATGAGAACCCTGACGTTATTTACAGATGTTCAAGCCACTTACACCTAAATTTTATTCAAAATAAGGTGTTTGAACACCTAATACTATGTCTATGCCATATAAGGTGTTTGAACACCTTATTTTTGTTCCAACGCAAGTTACAAGCTTTTGCCGAGTTACAGTAGCGTACACAATACACAAGTCTCAATAATTTATAGGTGTTAAGTATGTGATAAATTCTAATGTGGGAAAATTTAATTCTGACGTTTGAAAAGTTCGTGTCTGAACGACAACGTGACGTCTAGTGTCAGATTCAAGATACGTAAAAGATCTTCGAAAAAACATCACCAAGTTTATCGTTGAGCTTGAAAATTAAAAAAACTAACCATCGTTCGTTTGTTGAACAAAACTAAAATAGATAGACTGGAGGAGTTTAAAACAACACATCTTTCGTAAACACAGTTCTAGAGCCAGACCCACGATACAAACACAAAAAGTTTTGAGAAATACGAGACTTTAACAACAGAGATCTTCCTAGTCTTGCTGTTATCTTCGGGTACCAAATTAAAGTTTATATTCACTTTTTTCTCTTAAATTACGTATTGAAACTTAGTTAAATAAAACAAATCCAGAATCGTGCAGATGCGTAGCAACCCCAACCGTACGAAGCAGAGATGCACAGGAGGTCATGGATGTACGATATCTTTGACATCTTATCAGTTGCAGCTGCTGCGCTCACAACAAACAATCAAAGCTGAGTTCTTTATCTTCAGGTAACAAAGTGCTCATAATGAAGTTGAATGAGGCAGAGTAACAAAAAATATTTAATTTAAAATTACTCGTTTTAAATTTATAAAGTTTTGACAATATTTGCCCGATGAAGTTGCGAAAATTAAATCATTAATATTTTATTCTCTATGATGAAGAGGTGTACTATGTCTATGCCATATTTTTACTATATCATATTTTTATGTCGTCTTACTAACAAACACCTCACAGACACATATAAGCGCTACATACACATCGATGCTTTGCATTTACTTTAGACTACATATGGAACAAGAAACACCAAGTCCTAAAATGACAGCACACATCTACGTTCACTACACACAAAAACAAGTCATGCGCAAGCCATTCACTTTGCATGTGCATAATTGCATACTGATGATCAGCTAGGCCGGACAACCGTGTATCTAACTCCAATACATTCACTTTCATCAGACGAGCAGAAATAAGACTCTTTCAGCGATCGAGTGATTATAAAGTTCCTGAATATTAATGTCGTTCAGTAAACGACAGTAGCAACTCATTTGAACACGATGACTATGTACACCGGCATTTGAGTACTTACATTAAAGAGATGTTTTTTTCGTGATTACATTGTTCATGAGAAAGGATGTTCATGGTTTTATCTACCTACGGTCAGCCGTACGATGCCATACGGACGCTCAACTTTCTGATTAATTAGAAACTCTCTGGTGCTAGTCGATGAATTAAAGCCCAGCTTGTCGGACAACCATCATGAAATAAATTTTAAAAACGAATGGCAACAACAACAAATACTTCACGTGTACATAATTACTTTCTACTATTTCAAGGAGTACACATTTATGATAAGCTGAACTATAGAAAGTGCATATTCGTGCTTGAGTATAATACAATTAAACTACGAGAAACACTCTAGCTGATAATTTTTGTGACTAACCTGGAACACGTAACACAGATCTTACTAAGGTGCAATAGTGCCCTCCCGCCGAGCAGTCTTACGTTACTCGAGAGAAATGAAGTTTTCTTATAGTAAAATAGCAGAATTACGTATTTGTTTATACGTAATTCTCCTATTTTACCATCGAAAAATTTAATTTCTCTATAAATGTACTATAAATTAATTTAGCATTATTTATAATTATGCTACGCATAAATAAGTGAAGCATTAAAAGGAAATTTGAAAATTTTACGAGCAGTTGAAAGATAGGAAGAAATACTTTTAAGGGCCGTCATAGTATTACAATAAAAACAAATGAACCAGGAGTCGCTTCATGAGCAAACTAAGGGATAGGCTACAGTGAAGGAATACGCTCAGGTAGTCTAATTATCGCTGAAAAAGTTAAGTTCGGAAGAGAATACTCGAATAAATTCTAGGGTTCTAAAAATATCATTTTCTTGGGAGTATCAAGACATTACCTGTGTAATTTATTCTATACTGTATATTTTACATCACGTTAGTTTTTATATGAGTGTATACGTATTACCTTATAAATGTGGTTTTATTTCAATTTTACATCTAAAAGTAAATAGAAATGAGCATTAAAGGTAAATTTGTATTTCATTCCGAAACTAATTGATCATGAAAGTCTTAGATGAGAAAGCAGCATTCTGTTTGGAGCATGTAGGTCATCTGATGAAATGTTTGCTTGTAGTTAAGTTTTCCGTATTTATGCAACGTTAAGGTAATCGTAAGATACCAGTATAACTGATGCGTAAATTAAACATTGTGTGTGTTATTAATTCTCAATGTGAGCATAGATTTAAATTGGTTCTTTGATGAGAATTTCATATAACAGCAATAGACGTTCATTTCTGAGCATGAGGTATTCATTTACCAGACCAACAGTCTTCCAAGCTTCGAAAACAAAAATAAGACTCTTACTTCATCACACATAGAGCATTTGACAGCAGACAATTTTTTATCTGTAAGCATTCTACATACTCTAACAAACACTCATTAGTAAACGTCCACCAAATCTATATAAATGGCAAGCAGCTGGCTAAACGGCGAACTAATCCAGCTTAATGTGTCTTCTCTCATACATACATGTGTTAGAGAAGCATAGCTGCCAAGCACTATATTTTTTCATTTTTCAAAATATTCCTACTACCTTAAACACTGCTTTTCTATGTATGGGGTTTGTAAGACACGTCATTCCCGAATTCATTGTCTTTTAAGTAAAGAAACGATCGTCTTGGCCTGCATTGTATCACTACTCACGAGGGAAAACTTATCTTATCTTTTATAGAACACTGTTTTGATGCATGAACGCCGTACTTCATTGATCTGTCCGTTCTGACTTCCAATAGGTGCGCTGCAACCAGAGGAAAATTATAATGTTTTTCATCAGTTAAATGAACACTTATGTTTTCCATTACACAAATGAATCCTTGTATTTTCTATTAGACAAATCACTATTCTTGTTTTCCATTAGACAAATGAATACTCGTGTTTTCTATTACTTATATGAATATTTATGTTTTCCATTCGATAAATGACCGCCATACCTGTTTTCCCTTGTGAAACTAACAAGACCTTGTGTCTTCCAGTAAACACATGAGTGCCAGACTAGATCACCATTACATACACCATCACAGGATACATCTCTTCGTAGAAGTGTGCCGTACAGTCTCTCATACGACACGTGTGTCTCACATGCTTCTCATAAGACACGTGTGCTTCACATGTCTCTCACGGGACACGTGTGACTCACACGTGTCTCTCACTAGACATGTGTGCCTCACACGTGTCTCTCACTAGACATGTGTGCCTCACACGTGTCTCACAAGACATGTGTGCCTCACACATGTCTCACTAGACATGTGTGCCGTACATGGTCATCTTCTCCAGCTCGTGCTGAGTGTACTCTTCTGGTTGCGTCAGTTTGCGCAGGCGCTGCAAGTGAGAAAAAATAAAGCGTCTGAGTGTAAAGCAAAAGAAACACAACCACGCATGCCAATAAATGTTCGTACAAATTCTAGAAAGACTACAAACGGTTAATACTGCAACAAAAACGACGACAACATAGCGACTGCTAAAAAACATAACTGATAAAATGGGGACAATGTTGACATTGAAGAAAAAAAATCGTAAAAGAACAGAAGTCAATGAAAGTAATGGACAAATTCACATTATAGGAAATACGATCAATATTCATAATTTATATAGGTATACATACTTTAGGTAGGTAGGTATAGGTAAACAATATCCGTTCTACACAAATGCAATAAAGTTCATTTAGCAGTACCACATCGTGGCAAAAACGTTTATAAATAAAAAATATAGTTTTCATTACTGTCAAGTTTGAAATTTTCATGGCTGCAAGATAACAAAGTTTGAACGCACAGAAATGTAAGCTTCATAGCTCCATACAGGATCATTTAGATAGACCCATACACGTTGACAATCCTGAACTGGTAAGGTGTGGCTTGAGTCAGCCCATTGAAACACTAGCTACTGCTTGTTGTGTCACAGGTATTTAGTTTGCATTTCGATTTCGTCAGCACAGAATTAAGCCATGAAGCAAGTCAAACGTTCAGCTATATGTGAACTACCTCGTGCTGGGTATGTATTGCAAAATCTTTCAAGTATTCTCTTTAAACCATTAACAATGTCTGCAAGCTCTTTGATGAGTGTTTCAAAATATAAAAAGCAGCCCAGAAGTTAAGAAATGGTACAGTTCGCACCCCCGCTTTCTAGCCGGTCTCAAGAGAAGCATCAAGGCCAATCCGACAGCACCATTATCGAAATTGGTCACGGCAAAAACTGTCAGTAGGTGAACGATTCAGAGAGCCATAAAGGATGTGAATCTAAAATCATGCTCATACGGTAGGAGGCATCTTCTAACCCCCAAGGTGAAGGAAATTCGCTTGGAGAGGTACAAGAATGTTTTGACCTGGTTGAACAGAAACGGGTCGGTTATTAAATTTTTGTCTAGAGAAATTTTTAGTCGATAGGACTTAAAACCGACGTAATAACCGCTGGATCGCCTTTTTGAGTTCTGACGTTAAGTCCACGAAGACAACAAAGAAGTCAGCCAGCGTCATGACTGTTTGCCTGGTCTTCGGTGAGGACAACGTCTTAACTCGTTTTTTCTACAACCACGAAAAACTGAATGTTGGGGTTTACTATAACGTTCTTGCGGCTGGAATCATCCCATAGAGGAATACCAAGACTGCAGGTAACGTGGATGTCTTCCAGCAGGATTCGGTAACGCCCACACGGTGGCTCGACAGTCGATTAGGTCTAAAGGTCCGGCATTCCATTCTTGGGTAAGGACTTCTAGCCATCAAACTCACAGAACTTGAATCCTTTATACAATTTTTTTATGATGCATATTGAAGCTCGAGCTAGGGCCATGCCTCACACTAGAGTTACGACCCTCACAGTAGACATTAAAAAGGTAGTGAGGTTCTTAATTAAAAAAAGTGAAGATCATCTGCGTGATGGCCAAGTTCCACCCGCGTGTGGAGACCCTCGTCATGGTCAAAAGCACTCATATTAGATGAGAATTTAGTCTTCCTTTATTTGATATAATATTAAAATTACAGAGCTCTGCCTTTATTATTGCTTAAAATAGTACGGTTTAATAGAATAGTTTTACGGATTGATCTGGATGACTGTGTACTGTACATTAGCAAAACCTTTCTTCCATTAATCGCAGGAGTTGTGGTAATCATTCTTTATTCATCGAACGTTTAAAATATTTCCAGCCAAGCAAAAACGTTGAGTACAACCACTTGTTCTCATGATTACATTGATTAAGCAAAACATGTAGTGCTAAATTTAAGCTAAATGTCCATGCGGGATTCTTCTTTGCATTGTATTGTATCTAATCACTGAAGTTACGCTGAACTGAAGTATTTATGGCAAAGCGATTGCAGCTTCAATTTTATGCACCCTCAGTCACACTGTCGAGGGTTGTTTGTGACTGTCACTCTTATATCATACGTCATGTGTACAGCAGTCACAACGAAACCTCCTTCAAGTAAGATTTTCTCATCTAGTATTAGGATGTAGACCGAAATAATAAATAAGGAAGATAGACAACGTCTTCTTATTATTTACCCTCTCAACTCATGCACAATCTTTGAATCATGACTTGCCCACATGGAATGTACATTTACTTCTTTAAAAGATCCAGCCGTAGTGAAGAACATGTAGCAGATGTAGGAAGGGATCCAGATGATGGATGAACATGTGATGCACCATCCCAGCACCACAACCCACATGTGGGGAGCCTTTTTCAGGTGCTGCTCATCTCCTCCTCCAGGGAGGAATGAGAACAGGAAAAGCACCTGAAAGATTAATTACTATAGCAATGAAACCCAGAAATGGTTCGAGAACGGTACCTCCAAATGAAGGAAATTATACTACGAGAATACTGGCGTACTGCAAGCTTAGGGTGTTGTGTATTGGGCCTGTTCATCAATACTTGTACGATGCACATGACAGCTACCTACCTATAAGGGTGTGTAGGCTGGAAAATATGATCCATGTTCAAGTCCTTTCACATCTGTTTCTTATTCACAAAACAGATCACAGATATTAGAATAGGCAATTTATCACGAGCTGTAGTCTCCATTCATTCCGTTCAACCGAAGATTTATGAACAAGCATTTCGCAAAAACTTACTAACATATCACGGGAATTTGAAACATTTGAGTGCCTCTTCAACAACATTGTCTACCGACACTGTAAAACCGAAATGCTCCTGTTGCATAGCAAATTGAATGATCGTTCCAGAAACTCATTCGGGTAAGGAATTTATGACATGACTTATTACTTCAAAAATTCTTAGAAACAACTATATTCCTGTACGTGTACTTCAGTATCTAAAATGGGTCTAGCATATTTCTAGATCAGCTCTATCATCTCTTCACAGTCATTGCTGATGCTCGTCTGGTACCCCATCTTTCACTTGGAAACCTCTTTAGGAAGCTTCAATGTTCAAGCTAGCTACGGCATTTGTGTACTCACAAAAATGAAGATGGGAGATATATATTTCCAGCAGGTGATCCAGAAGCGTCCTGGTCTGAAGCCGAGCATCTTCTGCACGTCGGAAGCAAATCGTTCTGCTCCATAAAACCAGCAAACAGCAGCGGCTTCCACGAACACGATGAATAATATTGGATTACCCGTACCATAGTCGTTCAGAAGCTCCACCACGTACATTCCGCCCTGGGATGAGCAGGGGGTTAAAGAGAATCATTGAGGCTTGCAGTAAGATCATTGAGGCAGACAGTAGGATCATTAGGTAGACGGTAGGATCATTGGAATTGACGGTAGGATTATTAAGCGAGTGGTAGAATCATTGGGGCAGCCGGTAGGATTATTAGGCGGGCAGTATGATCATTGGGGTGGACGGTAGGATCATTGAGGTGGACGGTAGGATCATTGAGGTGGACGGTAGGATCATTAGGTGGATGGTAGGATCATTGGAATAGACGGTACGATCACTGGGGAAAATGGTTGGATCACTGGGGTGAGCTACAGGATAAATAGATTAATGAATGTTAGGTTAAGTGGAATTGTCACACTGACAGTATAACCTGTTTAAAGAAAGTATTGGTTTGCACTTGATAACACATTACACAACACCAAGTTTTGTTCCCTACGAGGAATGCAAAACGTGTACTCTTGACACATGAAGAATAGTTCGGAACTTAGCATAATGCAATAGAGGAACAATATTATGACAAATTAGATGCTCTAGAATCTAAATCATGAACCTCTATCATACATGGTCCTAAATAAATTATATAAATATAAAATACAGTAAAGAACCAATTATATATTACCGAATACATTATACTAATTTATATTCTGAATACTCCGAGCTTAAAAAAATATTCATCCTAAACAAAATACATTATTTACAAAGATAAAAATTCAAGCCCAGTGAAAAACCGAAAGTTCATCGTCGCACTGGACGCACTCTGTGGGTTGTGGTGTTCAAGTCTTTAAAATACTCATCCTTAACTGCCTGACCTCTGCTCCACTAGACTGATCTACATTTATATTTTCAATTTATATAAAACAGGGGGAATCACAAGGTTATTCTATTTTTTCTAGTGTTTAAGATGTCAACACAGCAGCTGTAGGAAAAAAATAGTAAAATAATGTTAAAATTCTTCAGAAATATTCATATCGAATTGGGCACAGATTAAAATTTCAATAGATATTGTAAATAAAAAGGGACCGAATATAATTTGGAACAAGGGGAAATTGAAACTTTAAAGTTGTAGCTAATTTTTCTAATTAATCATTAAATAATAATTTTCGGTATCCGGATACAGGTCCGAACAAAGGATGGACTAATTATTATCGTAGTATTCTATTATTTTGCCTGGGCTTTTCACATTCTGCTAATGCATGTTAGTTAGATTCTGTGTCAGTGCAGTGATTTAATGTAGAAAATTTTTAATTTATTCCATTTTAAATGAAATGAAACTAAAATTTGAATTTTAGACTCAAATTAAATTTGAAATCGAAATCATCACTCAAGTCATTATCACATATCACTAAGACATCACCACGGCATATTTCTCTTCTCGACTACCATGTCAGTCACACATTGCACCGCCATATGTAACCACCCACATAGCTGCTACACACGTTACTGTTACACACGTCACCACGACACATATCATAACCACACACGTAGCTGTTACACACGTCACCGCCACACATGTAGCTGCTACACACGTCACCGCCACACATGTAGCTGCTACACACGTCACCGCCACACATGTAGCTGCTAC